>CABFOW010007212.1:0-25694 GCA_902141385.1 Timema californicum | reverse complement strand
AGGCGCTAACATCGATGTAGTTAATAAATAAAAAGGAATTGTGAAATAGGAGAATAGAGTTAAGAAGGGTAGCACGCCCCAGATTTTTAAATAGGTACTGGGGCTAGGTCTAGGATAATGTTCAGGTTGTTCCTTTTCACTTAGTTGAATATGCTTGTTTTGTTAAGGTTATTATTCTAAGAACTGTTTTGTTTTTTATCTAAATTGTATTGACTGATCGTAGTACTAATGTTTTATTTTAACTATGTCTAAATAAACTAAACTAAACTATCTTAAAAGCGATTATACAAATTGGTTCAAACTCATTTCTAATATTTTTCCCAATATGAATAATGTTATTTATCTGTATTTTTTTTAGATAATGATAATTTTATGAATAATTGAAGGATTTGAATTTTTTTAAATAGTCTTTGTGTTTTTATAAAAAATTTCCCGATACCATTGTACATTGTTAATAAGAAATATATGTTAAATTTTCTAATATGATTTAATTTAAACACAGTTGAATTATAGCCATTTTTTTGAAAATGGACTTTAAGATTTGGTTCAAAATGTGTATCTGGAATAAATATAGATAAAATAATATTTTGTAAATATAAATATATTTTAAATCCACCTTTTTAAAAATTTCTAAACAACTTTGTATAAAATGAACATATCAAAAGGTTTTTATTGTAATTAAAGGATAGTATGTTTATTTTCCGAGGTATACTTGGGTAAGTGTAGCTTAACAGAAAACCTAATTTTGAACATATTTATCAAGCTATATTAAAAAGTTTGTACGATTGTGTCTTACCATTTATTTGATAAAGTGTACATCACAAGGATTATATTTTAATCAACATTTGAATTATATTATTTTACATATTAATAATATAATATATTATTTTAAATATAATGATATAAAGGGCCGATAAAAGCACATAACAATTTTTTGAAATTAATTAACGATTTAAAACAAAGGATAATAATTGATTAACATAAATGGACATACAGGGCTATAATTATATATGTTAATATTTCTATATAGATAGGTATGTTTATGTATGTGTGTATTTAAATAAAGAATTTATATAAGACATCATTTATTAAGACTACACGCCTTAGGAAACTTCCAGTGAGTTCAATAATAACCATGCAGTCGGGACTGTAATTACGTCATAGCACGGTGCTGCTTGTCGTTGGAGAGTTCCTTGAATACATTCCTAAACTCACTGTTTAAAGTCAATAATAATGGCAGAACGTGTATATACACCTTGCTTTTGACGTAGTCCTATAAAAAGTGGTACTGCAAGATTGGACGAGCGTGCAAACCAGTGGATGTTCTTGAACAGAGAGATTGTCATAACCTTCAATCTCATTGAGAGTAACCATGAAAGTGAGTGATATGTATACTCCATCTTGTTTAAAACTACAGTACGTTAACAAGAACATAAATCATTTCACTGAATTATTCCTGCATGGCCGTGCTAGCTGTTACAGTATGAATTACAATTTACTTATCAGTACTGTTCCTTCTTGAAACCATTTCCATATCCACGGTAGAACGGTATTGTGGATGGGTGCATGGAAACTTTCAAACTGTAATTGGAAACTACGCGGTGGGACTGTAAACGATTGTATTTTGATGAACTTATTCTAATATGGCAACATGGCGTTGTATATATATATCAACACTTCATCTCAACTAAACTCGAAATGGAATTGAGCGCGAGTGAGTTTGAACGTGATGAATATCGCCTAACCTAAGAAATACATTAAAAACCATCAGGTGTTTCTGGCACAACCTGTTTATAAATTTATGATGCAATATATCGTTTATCTTATAATATTGATGTATTAATAAAATATAACGTATAGATAAATCTCATAATAATTGGACTATAGTAGCCTAAGGACATGCATCTTGTCTTGTCGGGTTTTCCAGAGGCGCGAGGCTTGGAGATGGAATTCCAGGCGAGTGTATTGAGTTTTTTCATAAATAGATTCCCATTCTTTCTTCACACAAATGTGTATACATTTTTGTTAAATTAAATCTTGCACATTTGTGAAAATATTCTAATTTCTTAAATGGGTAGTAAAACACAGGTTTCATCAAATTAATCAATTAATTATTGACCTGTCCTTCAGCCGCAAGGTCTACTGCGCTAATCTTGTGTTGGGTTTGACTGCCGAAGATGGGGAGGTCGGGATTCGATCCCGTTCAGGTGAAATGAGGGTGGTTTTTCCTAAATGGTTTTACACTCTCCTTCCATGCACATATGGGTGTACTCACTCTCATTTAAAGCCATTAGTATAACTAGTACACAGGCGTATAATCCGAAAGGGTAGCAAGACACAGTGCTAAAAAAAAATACTAGCTATAAATAATTAACAAATTAGGCCTATAATATATTTTTTAATAATCAAGAGTGAAAATATGTAGAAAAACTAAACATAATATCACTTTGAATTTCTATATGTACGATACTTTAGTTTTGTCAGTAATGTATATGCCTACTGGATTGAGGGTTCCAGGTTTGAATCTTAGCATAGATGAAATATTTATCACTAATGCAATTGGAGCTTCCCCCTTTACAAAGGTGAATCTAAGGCCAAGCGGCTGTTTTTTTAAATGTCGTATAGCTAACTTTTTTGGGGGAGATTAAATAATAATGTCATTATTTGTGTTAATTTCGGCTATTGCCACATATAGGCCAAATATCCCCCTGTTCATTTGCAATTTTTAAAATTAAAGAATATAAATAGTTTGTTATTCTTGGGATGATCTAATTAGCCAATTCCGAAAACTTAAGCTAAATATCCTAAGCCCTCATCAGTATTCGCATGGTATAATGCGTCACTTCCGTAATAGACAGGATTTCAGGTGACAGGAAGACTGGGGTTCAAATCCCAGCCAGTGTTTTTCTCTAAATAGTTTTTCACGCTCGTTCCAGACAAATAATAATACCTTTCCTCCAAATTTCTATGTTCTACTAGCGTAATTACTGTATGTGTATAATCCAAACGGGTACTTTGACGCTGTGAGATATTAAATTTAAAAAAAAATCTTAGCCCATCTAAAATGTATACAGTTTTAAAGAATATTATTAAAATGCCATCCCTCCCGTTTGAGAAACGCGCTCCTTTCTCTAACCCTCTTCTCATCTCTTGAATACACCACATCCGCAAAACCTAATCAGAGTAATTGGGTGGTTCCCATAGCTGGCATCTGGCTTGTTTCATCTCGCTGGCTGTTAAGAAAAGCAGGAGAGAAAGCCATTTCCACCCGTCTTAAGTGGGTCAATTCACCCCTGACATTCCAGAGGTTACGTCACGTAACAGATTCGTTAAATGTTTAAGCGTAGACCACGTTCCATTTCATGTAGTGAGAGCCTTTAGTATTGCTGCTAGTCTTAATTCTATAAATACAACTGTTTCTTCCTAATGTATAATTTAAAATCTCTTGATTATTTTTGAATAAAATACATTATAATCATTAGACTAACAACTCATGATTACTTTTTTTGTTGACATTCCACCTTTTTTTGTGACTAAACATTCTTATTTGTGGACATGTGGTCTTAGTTTTGAAAATTCAATATTATCTCTGGACAAACAATATAATTTGTGGACAAACCACTTTATTTGTGGTTAAACAATATTATCTGTGGACAAACAATCTGAATAGTGGATTTTCTGCCGGTTTTTCCAATGTCATATAAAACTAATTAACACATTTTTCAAATCTTAGAAACTTCTATTACATATGCTAGAATTTCTTAGAATATATTTGTTATATCTATAAGCTTGTATTCTAGAGAATAAATTAATTTCAAATTAACGAATCTCTAATTAATTCCGTGCTCCACGTCTTACGACTTTTCCAGTTTATATGATAGGAATGAGAATGATAGAACTTATATAAGTGTACACGTGTTTTATTAAAGAAAAATTGAGATGCTATTACTTATTAAGATGAAAGCTCAGCATATCCGGCTGGAATTCGAACTCCAACCTCACTCGAACCTCACTGGTGTGGGTAAGAGATTCGTTTCTAAACCAATTCAAATTTAATAATTACTGTCATAGTTTAAGTTATGCTATAGTGTTGTAAAGCAATGAATAGTTTATAAATGATTATATTCATCCATCAACTGTGGACATATTTTATTCAATGTTAATGCGACTTGAAAAACAACAGTTCTATAATCAAAGTTAAGTGTAAATATTATCATTATTAACATAATTATTAATAAACATATCAACTATAATGAGTGATTGAGTAGATTCAAAATCTTTTTACGTACCTCAAAATCAATAAATCCTCTGTAGAATATAACAAGACAGCAGCCGATGAATAGGAATGTGCCCAAGTTGCGCGTGTCTGCTAGTGATGTCACAAGAGGCACAGAACCCATTTGCCAGTCGTGACTCAGCGTGACGGGACAGAGCAACAACCAAAAGTTGAATGCGGCAAGGTAGCAGAATGTCAAGAACCTACGTGAGAAAACGAACAAAGGTCTTGATTTCCTAAAATACAATTTACTAATAAGATACAATACGCGAAACAAACACCAAATATAGATAGTATACTCATTGGGAATTCAATAAGGAAGTTGAATGTCAAATCCCCTTCGGTGGTCACAAGAAATAAGGACTCGTTTTTTAACTATGCATCTAACTACCCATTAGGGTTATAAGGTTACGTATCAATTGCGATAATGCGTTAGGGTAAAGAAAGGTTTAGTAAAAAGTACGAATCAGTGTGGAGGTAGGGTGAAAAATCTTTTAGGGAATACCCCCTACAGTAAATCCGACCAGAATTTAAACCCTAATCTCCCCATCATCAGCCGATTAGTCCATAGATAGTAACAGCTTAGACCATGTGACCACCAAAGCAGGTACAGCACTGACCTAAAAGGGGTTACTATTATTTGATTGGATTACCGGTAATGGGGATATTAGTGTTCGAACACTGGTTGAGTGCTTTGAGGTTATTTTTCTTAAATTTTTTCCCAAACAACACCACAAAAATGTGGGTATATTTCTTATAACTTACTTCTTCCTCATTCTTATCCCAATAATGTGGATATGGGGATATCACTAACGGGTAGTAAAACTCAGAGCACAGTAAAATATTATAATATCTAGAACATAGATTAGGAAATAAACATATGGATTTTTTTACCTCGATATGTCTGAGACATAATATAATCATTTTAATTAGGTTAAAAGGACCCATGCTAAGGTAAAACTTGAGAGAAAATGTTCTCAAATTTGTGTGTAGGTAAAGTGAGAAACTATATAGGAGAACCAACACTACCACACCTGACCGGGGATCTGACCTCCAGCCCGATCACCGGCAAACGAGACTATACGGGCCTGATATTTGGTTTGACGGTTCACCAATGCTAGTAAACATAAGTACTAAATCCTCAAAACAAATTTTATTGATTATATATACAGTAATATAAAATAAAATTTATTAATTATTATTTATTTTAGGATAAAATAAAATTTATTAATTATTATTGACTTTAGGATAAAATAAAATTTATTTATTAGTTATATTAAGATAAATAAACTTTAATGATGTAACGGGCTAACCAATTTAGCCCTTTACCGCTCAAAATTGCTGCACTGTATTATTGGTCGAAAACACATATATTATTCCCTGATATAAATGCAAGTCTATTAGTATATAAATCTCCATGTGTTATATACCACGTCTCGGATACTTCATGGAATAAGACCGGTGCCATTAGAAGGGTTACCCTCCCTCACCGTTCTCAAATCATAGAACATAACCGGTCCGAGCATCGACAACGACTGAAGGCAGCACGCGGCCTGCTCGTGATGTGGAGCCTTGTTTACTTGGAGTTACTTGGCCGGCTCCATGTAGTGGGATTGCTCCCCCCCTTCTTTCCTTCCCATGATGCTTTGCGTTCAACCACTATAAAACTCCATAGCTCGCTGTGCAAAAATACGATTGCAATCATTCATCACCTCCAGGATAGTCGACACTCTCCAAAGATATTTCTTCAACTCAATTTCAAGCAACTTGTGATCACGATGTTCAAGCCGAGGGACTGACTGGACTTAATTTTGTTTAATTGTTCAAGTCCGTGGGGAGTAGGCGGCTCTATGGCCGGGCTCGAGTCTTAGGTTGTTTTGTATAAATTGTTAAGAGGATTATCTTCTCTCATTATTAATTTTCATTATTCTTTAGGTTAACTTTCTATGACTTAGTTCACTCACGTGAAGTCATTTAGTCCGTCTCACGTTTTCTGCTTGGTCATTAAAACCAGCAGATTAAATGATAATGATTCCCACACCTTATCCCGTATGACCCTTTTGTAGTCTGCGAGGCAGTTAGATGGAAAAGGGGCTGTTCAGATTGTTCGGGGCCTAATGGCAATAACCAGTTAGGTTTATTTAACTTGTGTTGTTCACCAGTTTCGGTGGTCAGCTTGTGGGTCATTTCTGCCCGTCTGACATGGCTCGTGTTATATATTATTTTAACTTGTGTTGTTCACCTGTTTCGGTGTTCAACCTGTGGGTCATTTCTACCCTTATGGCGTGGCTCACATTTCTCTCGCTTGGATGTATTTCTTCCTTTGGGAGCAGGGTATCTCCCTCCTTGTTGTTTAGCACTCAGGTCATGCATGCATTTAACGCTTCTGGCATATACCGATTGGTCTGCACCAGCTCATGACAAAGTAAGGCCGTGAACACTGAATTAGAACTTACCCTGTACTATTAATTGGTGTATATTTTCGGCCTATCCATCTATGTCTGGAGCCGATAGGCAACAGATTGTAATTTGCATAACTTAACATGTCTCTCTAATTAGTGGGCGCTTCACGCCATACTCACACTTAGAGATTATTTGTTATTTAACAATCTGTGTGGCTAATTAACAGGAACAAGTCTTAAGGATTGATTCAGTATGTACAGTAAAACCTGTTTAACTGGGGCCTGGATATGTGAGAAACCTCTGTTATTGATAATTACAATCAGGTCCCGCCACTTTTGCATTAAAATACCTCTGTTACTCGGAATTTTCAGACCTTGTTAACTGAGATTAGATTTCATAGATTTTGTTTTATGTTTACCTCTATAATTTGGACTTGGTAGCTCAATAACCCGTATAAGTGGGACAATTTATCAGGTTTAGACCAGTTATGACACGCTTGTTTAAAAACAGTCTAATTTCTTCCATACTTGTTTTGTTTATCAGTACTATTTAAGAATTTTTACGAGAAACGAGGCAGTGAAAAAAATGTCGAAACGAAAGTGTAATTCTCTAACATCCGCTGGTAAATTAAAGTTATTATTGGAATATGATAGTGGAAAGTCGCGTGACAAACTGTGCACCGAGTTTAATTTACCAAAGTCAACTCTTTATAGAATTATTCAAAATAAGGAGAAAATACATTCTCACTGTATTGACGGAAAAGGAAAACTAAAACGACTACGACCAGCAGAGTATCCTGAACTTGAAAAATGTCTCTAGACATGGATGAAACAGGTACGGAATAAAAACATTCCAATAAACGGCCCAATGATTAAGGAGAAAGCTCGAGGATTGGCAAGCTGCGTATTGATAATTTTTCTGGCAGTAATGGGTGATTGGAGGGCTTTAAGAGAAGGAACGATATCGTTTTCAAAAATGTTTGTGGAGAGATCAATGCTGTGGACAACAATGAATTTAATCAGTGTATTAAAAATCTTCCAGCTTTATTACATGATTTTTCACCCGTTTAACGTCTTCAATGCTGATGAAGCGGGCTTATTCTACAAGTGTCTTCCGGATAAAACTTTTACAATCAAATGTCAGCCTTGCCATGGTGGTAAATTGAGCAAAGATAGAATTTCTGTGCTTGTGTGTGCAAATATGTCTGGAACTGAAAAACTACCACTTCTCTTAATTGGGAAATCAAAAAATCCAAAATGCTTCAAAGGTATCAAAACTTTGCCTGTTAGTTATCAAAACAATAACAAGGCCTGGATGATATCTGATTTATTCACGGATTGGTTGAAAAAAGTGAACGCCAATATGAAGGCCAAAAAAAGAAAAATGGTTTTGTTTGTTGATAACTGCACAGCTCATAATAATATGCCCGAGTTTGACTATGTTAAATTATTGTATTTTCCTGCCGATACTACAAGTAAACTACAGCCAATGGATCAAGGTGTTATCAACAACTTTAAAGTTTACTACAGAAAATAAGTCGTACAATAAGTTTTTAAATCTATATAAGAGAATAAAATCCCTGAAATTAACATCCTCCAGGCAATGAGATTTGCGAGAAAAGCTTGGTTTTGTGTGAGCAATACCACCATTAGTAACTGCTTCAAAAAATCTGGATTCAAAGTGACGGATGAACCGGAACCTGAAAGCTTACAAGAGGAGGAAGAGAACTGTGAAACACTTGCAGAATGGAACCAGACTATTGCTGCTTGTAGTAGCAATTAAAATGAACAGCAGCCCACTTCTGAGGATTTTGTGCATATGGACTATGATGTACTAGTATCGGAAGAGCTCACTGACGACGACATTATTTCTGAGTTCTTAGAGATAGAACAAGAAGAAGAGGAGGGTTGTGAAACTTGTGAAGAGCCTTTAGAGAGAGTATCAAAGTGTGACGAAGAAAAATAATTAGAAACCTTACATAAATATTTTGAGATGTCAAATATTAATAATCCTGACATATTTGATAAAATGTATACTATGGAGAAACACCTTAAACAACTAACAATCTAATACAAACTAATATCACTGATTTTTTTTAAGCCATATTTTTTTAAAAATAAAAATTGTGCAACATGAAATATACATTTCTTTTACATTTGTATGTACATAAGTATAAACATTTCCACCTCTTTATAAGATAAATATACATTTCGACCTCTCATAGTGGGACCCTCAATAAGTAAGACAATTGTCATGTTAGCCTGCTTATTTGGGAAACTGGATAAATGAAAAACCTATATAAGTGATAAAAAATGTTAGGTCCCTTGAGATCCCAGTTAAACAGGTTTCACTGTATTGGTTTGTGCTCTGAAGATGTTCTATTTACCTATCTCTGCCTTTTGTTACATTAAACTGATTTGTTAGAATGCACTCATACCTTTTCCTTTCAAGAGTTTCCTATTATGTTTATTTAACTTGTTAGCATTCGCTGTCTCTGGTGTTAGCTAGAGCAGCGGTTCAATGATTTATTTATTTTGAATTTTAAATTTTAAAATTAGTGGCCTCTGTGCATAAACATTTGCCCCTCAACTCTGAAATTTTAAACTTTTTATTAGATGTTAAATTTATCAAAAGCTGGATTGTAGGTAATAATATTTGTTATTTGTTCTATCGTTTTAAAGCAAAGAAATGCGTTACCCGAGTTAGACACGTAATGCATTGCATGGTTATTCTGGGCAAACCCGGGTACTTCTGCTGGTTCTAAAATAAAATAAAACCACAAAATATATTTCATCGTTTCCCGGCTAAATTCTGCGGGTAAGTGAAAAGTCAAAAAGCACCCCGGAAATATAGTTATAATAATCATTTAGGCTAGTACAACCAGTTAATGTTGCCAACATATTTCCACGATTACTTTCGATTAGAGTTGGTTCCAAAGATTAAAAGAGATATTGGGTAAGGTGTTATAGTAATAAATAATAAATTTATGAACGCTAGATACCAAGTGGGAAGTGGGGATAAAAAGTTACTGAGTAGCACTGTACAGGGTATTTGTATGAGAACAAAAAAAAGAGGAGAAAAAGGAAAATAGGTGACAGTACAATTTTGTGTTGTTACTCTCCTGTTAAATTTTATCAGTCGATTTCGAAGAGCCATTTTATGTTCCTTTACCAGTTTCCTTTCATTTATCAAGCATTTTGGTCTCATTCATCAAGCATAATATATTGATTTGAACTTTTAGAGGCGATGTATTCATTTAAACTAAGTTACACGTCTATACACATATAGAAAATAGTTTTGGGATTTTCAGTAAACACCTAACTCGTGTACTGATAAAAGTTTTGTCAATATTTAAACTAAGTGCAAAATCTGATTTGCAATATTCAACCTTCATATATATTATATATATATATATCCCGTTAGGTGTTTTTAGAATATATATTTATGAAAAGAAAAGTTTTAAAAATAGTTAATATTTACAGAAGGTATTAGAGCAACAGAATAATATCATAAATAACAAAAAATGTAGATTTGTTTAGGCCAAGCAATTCTAAAAAAAATGTATCTCTTTATTCGTAAGAAACTAATGTAGTATCATACTATGTTCGTTTTATTGTTATGTTAAAACATAAATTATATTACTTATTTACTATGTAGTGTTGGTAACTCGGACGATTGTCGCACTTACAAAAGAACATCACCTATCCCCATATTGAGCTAATTCTATACAGTCCACCTCATTACACCCTCTCTCTTTCAGGTCCATTCAAATGTTATCCTCCCATCTGAGTGTAGGTCTTCCCAATGGTCTCTTCCTATTGGGTTTGCAAGTTATTACTCTGAACACGGTTCTAGATTCTCCCATTCCTGATCAAAGTAGTCTACAAGACTTTAATATCCTTACAATAACTTGTGAGGAGTACAGGGTATGTACCTCATAATTATGTAACCCCTCAGTAGTTTTTAGCCTTTTTTGAACCATATATCCTACTAAACATTCTACGTATTTTTTTTCGTCATTTAAGGTAAGAGGCCACGTGTTATACCCAAAGAGAACACCCGGTAAAATTATTGTTTTGTATATTCTGAGTGTTACATTCCTTGAAGGCCGGCGAGATGTCAACAACTTACTGGACGATTAATAGCATGCATTTCCCGACTGTAGTTTTTTTCCTAGTTTCCACTTTAATATCATTATTAATATTCATAAAAATGTGCACTTCAACTGTTCCATTGACTTGAGCTGCAATACATACAATAGAATTAAGTTTATTTTTTCTTTCCAATACGCTGCGTGCTAGCAGCCATTTTGTACTTACAGAATAATAACTTTAATATGATTGAACTAGGTCACTCGAGAGTTTTAATTGGATACTAAAATTTTTAAATGTAATTGAAACATCCTTTATTGAGTTCGTAATAATTTAATATCAATTTTAACTGTGGGATTTGGAAAACGATTAGTATAACTGATATTTAGAGACCCACTTTTGCGACAGAATAGTCTAAGGCGTCACTTCCACATTATACTAGACCGCCAATGACAGAGAGATCGTATTTTAAATCCACGCATGAAGTAACAAATGATTTTCTCAATGGTTTTCCACCCTCTCTCCACACAAATATAGGTATATATTCTCTAAATTCAAATCTCCTCATAATTAATACATCGGCCTAAATAGGCCATATGCGTATAAACCCCAACGGGAAAACACAGTGAACCCTTAATGTAACACTCCCCCAAACAAATATTATAAGGTTTAAACATCTCCCACCTACATTTATTATATAAATAGCTATTGGTATTATTGAACATAGGGCCAGCACAGGATTAATATTTTCACCCCCTCATCCTTTTCTCTTCTACTTTCCCCAAAATGTTACACACTTAGTCTTTGATTAATATCGAAAAGAATTCTGTTAGGAAGAACACTAATTGCTACAAAAGTTACAAAAACTTATTTTAATGTATTCATAAGATTTTCAATTATCATGTTAAGGAAGAAGTTTGAGAAAGTGAATTCTCATTTACATGGTGGAATAGAGATATAATTTTTTATGACAAAAATTATATCCAGATTATAAATCTGACCTTCCGATACCGAGTAAACAATTTAAGATGAGATTAACGCATTTTTTCTAGCGCGTCCACCGGTGAGGGTGAATACTGGCTTTAAATATACTTTATCAAATAAAGGGAAGTTTGTTTTATATTTATTAAAACCAACTCAAATAATATTTCATAAAATTAATTAAAAATAATCTATCAGAATCACTATTATCCTAGATTCCTGTCCGTCCAGAACACCATTTTGGCTTAACAAAATATATTATATTCAACCATATTAACAAAACTCTTAAGATAACAATTAATATGTCATGCATAATACATTATTGTAGCACCACAGTTATTGTTAAAAGGAAGATCTATCTTCAAATATATTTTAAAAATACATTTTAGTCCTTATATTGTATCATATTGTATACATATTTGCTACTATAATGACATATTGTGTATGCCTGACGTAAATTTCCCAAAACTACGAATTATTTGAAACTTTGGTTGAAATCAGACCTAGCCACATCAAATTTGGATAAAAGTGTTTCTTATGTATTTGTTTAACATTGAAATACCCGTTTTTTTATTACTACGTCTTAATACCTATTTGGGTTATACGCCATAGTTTAATTAAATGATAGTATTGATTTTAGAAAAAGATTACCACCTTGTCTTGTTAGCTGTTTGGGTTAGACGCAAGTGCTTTAATTATTATAATAGTGTTTTAAGGATTAATAAGGATTAATAAGGCTTAATTTGGTGGAATAATACCCTTATTTCCGTCTAAGGAGCATAGAAAACAATTTTAGGTAAGGAAAAACTCAGTACACCCAACATAAATTAAAACCAGTACAGTCTTATGCGAGAGTGAAACTTTTAATCACTCAACTATAAAAGAGGGTATAGTCTTGACCTAAGTGGTACATATATTTCATGTGATTTAAATTTCGTAGAAACGTACCATTCATTTATCATTCAAGCGACTTTTCGTAAAGATGATTACAAAATAGTGAAAAGCTATTGCTTAAGTCTTGACGCTAGGGAACTAATAATGTATCGTTAAAACGATTGTAGCCGTAAGACCATTGATCCATTCTTGAAAAGTTCTGCTTGCACGGACGCCCATTGCGGTTTTATGATCCCACGTGACAAGAATTTTAGCGGTGGACCGGAGAATGGTATTTTGTGCAACGAGAGATTATTATGAAATATTTCATGTTCGAGCTAGCACACAAAGATGGATGTAGAACAAGTATATGTGCGTGCGTGCGTGTGTGTGTGTGTGTGTGAGAGAGAGAGAGAGGGAGAGAGAGAGAAAGAGAGATAAAGAAAATGGGAAATAGGAAGGTCAGAAAAACAGAAATAGCTATTTCTATCATTATTAATGTAGAACATGTTTCCTTGTGAAGAATAATGGTAAATGGTAAATGAGGGTAGGAAATAGTGATTATTCATTCGTAAAGATAATTTATCATATTTAGACGTTTATTCACAATTACATTATATATGCATCGATTCGCTGTTAACAGAGTTATTTAAAGAAAACAATATTGACAAAATTATTGTATTATAATTACCTATAATTTAATTTGAATTTAAATTTTATATTTTATTAAGTACAATATGGAACAGTGTTGAAAAATAGCCAATGTTATAGCAACAATTGGGTTGATTTTTAAACAGTTAATAAAGCTTTAGTAAGCATTTTTAAAATTACTCGATCTAGTTGAGGTGGAAAAAAGAGGAAACTCAAGTTATTTATCAGAAAATAGAAACTCTTTAAAGCCAAAATAAATCAACTATCGTTTCAGTAAACATTTTGTTTATTTTTCTTAACATAATTATCCCAACAGTTTTGAATCAGGCACGGGAACTGCATATTTTGACCAAGACATTTTAAAATTAGTAACAAGTTTTCTGGCAAAATTCCAATATTCCCATAGTAATATTCATTAAGTGCTGAGACTGCGATATGTAAAAATAATACTATATGTATCTACTGAGACAATATAATACTCTCTTCAATTGTGCCGTTTATCTTTTTTTTTTATTCAAGGGCATGCCACGAACACAATTTGGTTGAGAATCACTGGAATAAGGCTTTAGTCTTGCATAATAATGGGTTAATGAGGACGGGAAAATCGTATCTTCAATATTTGCCGGTTTTCACATCTGCTTTGTCGCTGTGTCTGACTTGGTCCCATTTCAAGCTAATACGTGTGCATTTCCTCTAAAATCAACTTACATAATCAAAACAAACTAATGGCACTGCACTAAGCTTTGTAAGTAAATAAAGAGGATTTTCTTCGTTATTCCAATTTTAATAAGAATAGAGTTATATAAAAAGCAAACTTTTTTTGTGTTCAAAATTGATAACATTTTATTATTTTACTTGTGCTATTTTAAAGGTATTGATAATGTATATCAAAAATAATATCTGAATATCCCATTACATGAAGTATGAATACGTGAAATTAGGTCCAGTTATTATTCTAGTTGTCTAATAAAACCCTTTATATGAAAATGGGACATTATTTAGGGAGACAATAAAGGATGTGGGGAGAAGCTTGTTAAGGAGATCCGAAAAGGAAATAAGTAAACGTGATAGTCTCTGATAATATGGTTATCCATAATCACCATTAATTCATCCCACACGCCACAACGACCACAACAATCCACGCGGTTAGATGGGGATAGTAGAGTCGGGCCGACCGAGTGCTATTTCCACGAAGGTTGAATGGAACGAGAGGAGAAAGGAGAGAGTTGAGGCTGCGGAGAGGATGAATTTACTGAAAGACACGTGAGGCTACAATGAGTTGAACCGGAAACCAATTAGCCATGTGGGCGGCGTTAGGAATTCCTCGCCGGTTGATTTGTAGGCTTCGACTCGGTTCGATCTCTTGTCCGATTTCCCTGGGCAGTATTTCTTCAAGCTGTGATTTTTCTTCTGGCGTTATTTCATGGTTCCTTCCAGATGAGTAATATTACACATTTTCGTTAATTTCTCTCATAACCCCAACGGTAGCTATTCGGAGTATTATTATTATTATTATTATTATTATTACTATTAGCACCGCGTCTTACTACCCGTTCAGGTTATACGCACTTACGCTAATGTGTAATGGTAGGGTGATTGTTAGATGAAATGGAGAACCTACAGTTTAACGTGGAATCCGAACCACGGTGGAGGCCTGGCATTCCCCTCATTCACAAGATGTCTTGTCAGAGGTGAAGGAAGGGTTTGGTAATCAGATAAATCTGTGCCGGGACTAGTCCGAGTATATTTCAACGAAGTGAGAGGTTTGTCCGGTTTTATATATCAGCTGAGTGTACTGAGATTATATTTTTATAAGTGATTGCTTACTCCTTATTCATAAAAATACGGTCGCATTTTATCTAATATATATAGATATTTATCATACTTAATCTATATATTAACGTTGTTAAATGCGTATAGGCAGGAGAGTTATAAATTCACGGGGGAAACAATCTTCACCTATCTTTCCTTACCTTTTCCTGTTAACTTATTAAAGCCACAATTAATGACCAATTAAACAGTAAACTAAATTAGATACAGGTTTACGTTTTAAAACGTATCGAGGTGTAATTTTCTTAATAGATTACAACAAAAAGTAAACTTGAGATCCATTCAATAGCTTTATTAGTTTGAAAATAATTGTTGTTAGATTGTTTGTTTAAAAAAATATAAAATCGGAATTTTTCACTGCACTCAATTCCACCGTTTGCTTAGAGTAGTATATATTATACCACTCTACGATATTACGTCTGGTTCAATCTGTTTTACCGATTCAGGTCCTGTCATTGAAGTAAATAGGGCTCTTAATAACGTTTGTGTTAAACGTACTAATGAATAAAATAGTCAACTAACCCCATTTGACCTCTCCTAATTTCGTATGATTTACACACAGTTTTAAAGCCTAGTTGTTGGAGAGTTCTGAAATGACGTAAATTTAATGTATACCTCGCTCCCCTCTTGTGTCATGTTCGTCTCAACCCAAAGATAAATTTACATGGAAATTGACAAACCCTTCTCTTTAGCTGCTTCCAAAGAATATGACCGTTATTGTAAGTATAGATCTTCAAAGTCTGTAAATAAAGTTAAACAATATTCCACTACACTTCAGTATAGCTAGTTGTGTTTTATTTTAACCCAGTGTAATATGTGAATTAGTAAAGTGATCTTTACTGCTCTAATAATCATTCCTACAAATTACTTGAGGTTGACCCACATCGGTGTCCGCACGGTCTATGGCAATATACCAGAATGTCGATTAAAGGTATATCTAGGCTCTAATCCCTTGTAGGATGTACATAAAGGTGTTTCATTTTTGTTTTTAAATCTTCCCTCCAGTTAAATGCTGGTGCACTTCTTCTAAATTCAGCCTTCCTCGTCACTAAAAAATTAGAGTAATTATTACACGCTCCTAAAGCCCAAACAGGTAGTAAATTGTGATGCTAACAAAAACACATAATACAATTTTTCTGAAAGTACAGAAATGTCTATAAGAAAGATTTTCTTGGACTTTATAATGGTGTTGCAAAACGTATAGTGTTTTATCCTGTTCACAGTTTTCCTTTTTTTCTTTCTATACACCGTGGGCCACATTTTGGTGACACCTGATACAGCCCATTCATTTTATTTAATTATTATCAATAATTCCCTTAACTCTTGATGTGAATCAAAGGGCCTCAACAAAGCTTCGCTACTCTGGCTATTCTTCGCAGCAGTTTCTTTGATTGGTTGCTTCTTAGAATCAAGTCTTACTACAAGTTCAGGCTATAATCATTTGTACTAAGAACATTATTGAGCTAAGGATGAGGAAGAATGAATTTAAAGGGAGAGAAGGGAGAGTTGAAAACCATTTTGGAAAATCCACACTCACTTTAACCAATCGGGATTAAACCTATTCTCATTCTCATTGGGATTCTAGTTTAACACAAGAGTAACAGCTCAGACCATGCGACCACTGAAGCAAGTAATAGGTTAACTATTTATGGTGGAGGACATTATCAGCCTACCAACACTATGGATTTTTACAAGAAAGTGAGAATGAACCTTCAAATTTAACTCCCTTTAAATACAACTATAAATTTAATTCACTTTGTGTTAAAACCTTATTGATATGTCTAAAGGAATACAAATCAAATGTATCGCATACATTATGTGAGAGGAAATGTTACTTGTTAACAAAGATACTTAATGATATTAACATTTTTATAAAAATCTATTTAAAACAGTGTGTGGGTTCTATAGTATGGTTATCAGCTAAGTGTCTATTATCTTCGCCAAGTGAATAATATAGGTATAATATCACTGTGAATTTGTTTGTATTATTGTATTTGTTTTATTTTATTAACTTTTAAAGGTTTCCACATTTAATCATCCTCATCCGAATTAAAACAAAAAACTATTGTAACTTTTAAACACTACTTTTTAACCAGTTCAGAGCAATAACTCATAAACTGTGGCAAGCGTGACAACCGGACGAGTAATCAATCCTCATATATATATATATATATATATAAAAAATACAAAACTTGTGTTAGTTGGTATATATGTGTGTAGGTGCTATAATTCCAAAACGAAGAAATATAGAAATCTTAAATCACCCTAATTTATAAAAAATGGAATGTTGTTTGTGTGTGTAATGTTCAAACACGCCCAAACTACTTTATACTTTTAGAAGATATAGGATATTTTAAAAATGACAAGAAAGTGGTGGGAATCTGGGATTACTCAAAATACCCCGATAATTCCTTAATATTAGATATTTATAAAAGGAGCTTGGTGAAAAGTGGGATTAAGAAAATTACAAAACTGATTTAAGAAACAACTTCTCACTGGACATGCTTCAGTAGCTGCAAGTTCTAAGTCGTCAATCTCGCAATAGACTAGACTGCCAATGACATGAGACCGGTCGGGTGTACTGAGGGTAGTTTTTCTTAAACGGTTTTCCATTCTATATCCACTCTAACGTGGGTAAACCTCCTTTAGATTCAACCTTTCTCATCCTTAGTTTATCATCGCGATTAACAAATAACATGCGTATAACTTGAATATGTTGTAAGACGCGATATAAAAAAAAATTAAAAAATATTTCTCATGTTGGTAGAAGATTAAAATTTGTCAAAAAGTTGGTATATTAGCCACTCCAAACAATTTCCTCGCTCAAACCTTTTTGTTTAATAGATACCCTTAAATTATTTTAATTTTACAATTCATAGTTATCAATCGAGTATCAAGGACCATTTTCTTTTTTAAATATTGACACATTAATTCACGTTAACAAAAGTTATTCTCTATGAAAATAATATTTTACTGACTATAGTATTAATTTGTTATCTAACTTTATCAACAAGGAAATGTATCAACTTCTCATCCAAGGGGAAAAATATATCTCAACTTGAAATCTAATTCTAAGGCTGGTGACAGACTGGCTTTTTGTCGCGTTTTGGTCGCTGCGACACAAATCCCGTGACCAGGTTGCTCTAGTGTATTTCATTGTTCAATATGAGAGGGGTCAGACTAGCGGCACAAACTCCACGTTAGATTTGAAAACGTTTATGTGAGAATTTCCTGTGCGTAGCGACTCCTCTCATATGAAACAATGCAATACACTAGAGTAACCTGGTCGCATCGTTTGTGTCGCAGCGACCAAAACGCCAGTTTGTCACCAGTTTAAATCTCAACTGTATTAATTATAAGAACATGATATAATAACTAATTTTATGTATCTAGTATTTCTAAAATAGTGAAAAAGGACAAAACAACAGTTTTCTATTTTTATATAAAATTAATTAAATGTGTAATAAGTATTTACGCGTAGTGTTTTCCCATCCTCTACGAGTTTGTTGTAAATGGTTTATATGATTTAACTGAGCGGAGAGGACAACTTTACAAATGATAATCGCTAAATGTAAGGAGAATTGAATACGATTATCAACAGCTGAGAACACAACATTAATATTCCAAGCCTATTTTGATGGAGGTACCGTTAGACTATTTCCTCTGTCAGGAATAACACTTTGTTTTGTCTACAAACACGTCCAGAGAGAAACTAAGCGTAGGCCTTAGAGTCAATAAACGCCAGCGCAAATGTTAGACCCACATTTCTTGTAATGTTTACATTATAGGGAGGGAAGTTGGTAATAGTAGAGTACAGTAGCTACCTGAATACATCTAGGCAGGATTCGGAATCTAAACTATCGTTTTGTCGGTAAGCCAGACCATACGAGATTGATGACTTTTGTCTGCGTGCCCACAGAAGCGTGTAAGAAGGTGAGATATGACCATATAGTTCCGTGGTATTACACCAGAATAATTATTAAAAGGGCCAAATTCATAAACCTAGAGACTGTTGTGGGCCATAGCCTTTAGAAACATGTTATTTGATTGATTTATTATAAGACCACATCTTATTTCCTGTCCTGGTTATAAACATTGTAATCAAGTGAGGGGATAAGATATGAGCATGGTATAATTTAAAGGAAAAGGACCCACATTGGCATGGAGGTAGGGTGGATAGACCATTTAGGACTCTCCTGTCACTATTAAACCAGAGCAGATGATGTCTGAAAAGGAGGTGTATTTTTATTGGCAGATGTCAATCAACAATATCATTATTATAACAGTCTTTAACTCTCCAAGACAATACCATAAGAACCAAAAGAAATAAGCTGTAAACTATTTATACACAAAAAATATTATGCACACAGACAAAATAATAATACATAAGTGTTACACATAAGTGGGCCAGCCAGATGTGTCTCTCGGGCAGTAAGTTTTCTAATCCTAATCTAGCTCGGAGTTACCTATAGTTTTTGGTTAAAAAGCCAGTTTTAAAATAATTTATAGTTACTACGTAACTATTAAGTTTAAACATTTATGATATTTTTAATTAAAAATATATATTATGATTGATAGATTAAAATCAAATACCTTAATGTTTAATTAGATTAAACTAATTTAAATAACCATTAACTCCAACATGATTTAAATATAATCAATGACCAATATTGCATTTTTTTAATGTAATAACGTATCTTTATATTTAGGCTTATTTAAAATTTCAACCATATTCACTTCAATCTTTTACTTTCCGTTAATTTATAGGAAACATAATACATGTTGTAGGCCACTCATTTTAAGATTGAAGGAAGCAGATGGGTCATGGTTACAGACAATCCTACAAAATAACCATAGCCTCCAGGTTAAAATGGCTGCGTTCCTTGATATAGCTTGATTAATTCCAGGCGGGTATCGCTACGTGCCATCAAGGGGAATTTCAAACATGGTTCTACTAGAGATAGAACACAAATACACATTTCGAGTCAATTGGCTGGCTTCCACAAAGATAGGTTCAGGTAGATACCCAACCCCCTCATCACATAATCCTACCTCACAAATAGCGTACTCAGACGGAACTTTACGATTACTATGGTCCCTTTAAGATTAGCGTCTTAAAAGTGAGTCGTTTAACAACTGCATATTTGGATGTGCTTTTATCACTGAGCATTGACATTAGTGAACCCTAGTGTGGAGGGACTCAACCTGGCTCAAGAAACACAGCGAGCCTTCCGTAAGGCTGAGGCTCTGGAATATCCTTGTCTGTGGCCATGGCTCAAGTTTTGGGAACCCCTGAAGGGTTTCACATGTTCATGTAATGCTACTGGCATGTAATTATTAAAGTGTAAAAAGAAACTAGCTCTCGTCTTGATCTCTAAATATTAATGTTTGTGAGTGATGTATTTATTTTATAAGTTGTCACATTTTTAGGATATTTTTGTTACAATATTTAAATATGGATAGAAAATCCTGAACGAAATTGAAAATAGCAGAAAAGTTACAAACCTAAGTGGTCTAATGGACTAAGGTGTCACTGCGCTTGTAATAGTTTTGATTGACTAAGACTTGGAGAACATGGTTCTCATACCAGTGGCGTATAGTAGGATTATTTTTCCTAAATGCTTTCCAAATCACCCTTTATGAACGTACAAATCATATTAATTTTACCTTCCTCACTCCTATAACATTAGCTTAATTCATATATATATATATATATACCAAATAGGTAGTAAGACGAGGTGGAAAATAAAATCAATTGAGAAGCAAAGATTGCAAAATTAAAAGTAAGGTAATGTTATATTCCTTAAGGCAGGTGTCAGCAACATTTTTGAGCCCAATCAACTTTTACATTTATCAAAGGTTCCACGATCACCCTTCGTTTCTCCACGTTACTTTTATTTCTTTATTTCTTTTAATATACTACCTCTTGTATTTATTACTTAGATTAAATATTTCTTCTAATATTGTTATCTCAGCCTTTAAAGAAAATACATAAAATAAATAAAATATGCACTCCGTCTACCCTGAAAGGTAGCAAGTCTAACCTTAACGGATTACACCATAACCATATCTTATATGCTGAAACATAGTGTAAACAAGCATGGTAGTCTTAAATTGACGGATTACACCATGGCCTTATTTTATTAACTGTACCATAGTGTTAAAATGCAAGGTAAGCTCGTCTTTTCTTGACGATGTAGTTTTCTTTTGTGCGATTGATTGATAATTGTTGCGAGATCGACCAGTCGATCGTGAGAGTCGTGGTGTCAACCCCTGTTTTAAGTTATGTCATTTTACGTGAACTAGCATCGGCAGTTACGCGTAATAAGTGATATGATCTATTTTGGTTTTCCGGTTATAGGAGAATTGGCAGATAGAATCCCTAGAGGGTTTATTCTTAAATGGTTTCCCATTTTCCTTTCATGTAAATGTTAGTACATTTATTTTACATTCTACCTGTCATCCCTATTCCAAGAGTGTAAGTAAATTTTAATATCTCATGCGGTTAGTGAGACATAGTTTAAAAAAGCTAGCTTGAATTCTTCGTCATTACGCTTAATGAACACATGATTTACAAACTAACGTTGGCTAGAAACATTATTCAATAGATACTGAATCATGGCATCATATATTTTACTAAAAGAACACTTCTCAAGCCTTATTATTATTTACACTGATTTTAAAGGTGAGCTCAGTCTTAGTAGCGTCAAAAACTATGTTTTTTGATCATTTCTTAGAATAAAAAAACTAAACTTATGGATTAATTTAATATATATACATTCTGTAAATTTAAATAAAATGTTATGAGCTATAACTTGTTGTGAATATATATTCGTGGATCACACCACCTTTTAATAAAAATGTTATTTTAATTTTTATAGTGGTGCTAACTGTTCATAGTCACTATTATTTTCTGGTTAGATAATTTTATTTTTTGCTTGAATATTTTCCTTATCGCGTTGATTATGCATTCACATTTACAATTTATAAATAAAATTGATATTATTTACGGTTTGTTTTACATGTTTCAGTCAGCATTTTTTCCATACATCAGATTTAAACCTAACGGTACCATTTGAAAATAACTATTGGGAATTAAAAGTTCAAACTTTGGGAATATGCTTATAAATATTGTTTAATGTAAGTGTCTAGAATTATCTCAATATCTATTAAATATGTGTTAAAATATATTTTTGATAACAAATATTTTTTTCTTAATATATTTTTATACAAGCATAAAATATTATAAATTAAAGATATCTAAATAATTCTAGTACAACTACTATAGCTAAGAATTATCAAGACCACTGAAAATTCCTAATCGCATATTTTATTTTGCCTTTCTTTAATACGTCATGACAATTTAACAGCATTGACCCAACCGGGATTCAAACCAAATAAAATATTTCAGAGGCCAACTTTTTAGGTAGTGCACCTTAATGATATTTCCCAAATCAGAGGCCAAATGTGTGATAGGATGCACCCATACACCTATATTAGATTATTCCAATCGTAGAATAGAATCGAGCCAAAGCCATCTAAAACTATACCAGCAAAGCCACAGATACAAGATTTTTTAGTACAACCCTTTGGGTTATACGTCTTTATACTAATTACACTAATGCGTCAGAGATGATTCGTAAGTTTGAATTTGAATTAAGTGTACTCAATTTTTCGTGGAGGGAGAGTGAAAAACCATACAGTAAAAAAACCTTCCTCATTACAATTGACTGGGATCGAACCCTGATATTTCCGTCTTAAGCAGTCTAGTCTTTTGCAAGAGAAGCGCGTTAGACCATGAAGCCACTGAAGCGGTTTAAGACAAGATTTATCCTTTTGTCAGAACGAAGATTCACTAGAAACGAAAGCTTTTTTTTCACCACGCCTTACTACCAGTCCGAGATTTTAACTACACTTATGATGTAGATATGGGAATAGTAGAGTTTAGAGAAAACTAATTGAGAAATAATCCTTTTCATAACACCCATCTGGGATTATAGTCCCCTAAATCTTAGTCACCAGCAAACTAGACAAAACGAGTCATCCTTTTAATTCACTAGACCACATATGAGGGTCAAAATTGTATCGACCACAGAGTAAATAGTAACAGTCATAAGAAAAATAAAAACACTCTAATATATTATTTTTCGGATGTTAGACTTATTAATCACATCGATCCTAATATATCTTCCTTCAACACATTTTGATTAATTTGAATAAGAGCTATCCAATTTTCATTTCCTCAGCGTCTATAAAAGCGTTGAAAAATTTATGGCTAACGTCAAAGTTCTTCCTTTTACAATAAATTGTAACAAATGCACACGACGTAGAAAGCATGGCTTTATCCCCCTCACCATTTCCACTTTCACCATCACACGTATACATGCACTCTATGTTAACCACTCTACAGTGTGCTCTCATCCTTTCAACTCTTTACTTTTCTAGCTCAACATGGAAATGTCAGGTGCCTTTCCTCAAAGCATACAAATGAATTAAATATATTTATCCTCGCTAGTAATATTTTTACTGGACGTTTGAAAGAAATACCATACCAGTTCCTTTTTTAATATAAAGTTAGATATCAAATTATTTTTATAGTATTTTTTGATTGTACGGTCTTATTCAGAAAACGGGATGAAAGTATTCAAAAAATTGAATGAAGTTATTTTACAACGTTTGGTGTTTTGTTACAAAATATATGTAAGCACTACTCTTAATCATATTAAGGCAAACTAAATATTTGTAAAGCAACAAATTTCTTAATTTATTTCCTTGTTATTATAAAAATATGTATTATATATTAAATCTAGTAATCATCAAAGAAGATTTGTATTTTAATTCTAGCACTATTTAAAAATTACTTTATGCTATATTGCTTTCACTACATTTAAATAAACATGAATTGGATTTGTAAAAACCACTTTAAATAAGGAGATATTTTTAAATTTTGTATCTTTAAATAATATTAAACAGTAAGTTAATAGAATAAATAATTGGTGCCTTAGAACTTCTGTGAATTTTCCTAGTAAATCTCCAAGCTGTCTTAAGAATTTGAACACGAATCATTAGGGCATAGAAGGAACTAATAAATAAAAACATATACTGAAATAAATGTAATTTTATAATGGGTTAAGTATGATTAAATTTTATAACAAATGTTGTGTTATTATTAATTTGATATTAAAATATTATTAGAACATTTGTAGTTCTCTTACATTAAAAATCACATAATGATAGTAAACAATATACATTTTCAGCATTACTAATCGTTATTCACACGAATTAAGTCTTTAGGATTTTATAAGGCTATAAGTACTGGTACATACGTACATATTATTTTATTATCTATTTTCTTCCCTGGTGCTTAAGGTTGCTCATAATATAATTTAATTTCGTCACATAACTTATTTAATATGTAAATGTGATCAAATCGGTTAAATATTTTGAACTCTAAATATGTGTAAGATTTATTATGTTAATTAAACACGATTTGACTACTTATCTGACTATTAAATACTCAATACAATATAGTGTATAATCTTTGGATTGTAGTTGATTTGTCGCCCAAGTAAAATAGTTTCATAAAAATTGTTAAATTCATTAGGAGAATACAACATTGATCTAAACGTTCCAGACAAATTATTTTAAATAAAAACATCAGTTTTATTGGATTTTAAAAGAAAATATATGCCTACATGTTAACTGTACGTCCAAGTTATATTTATGCGGGATTTTAGCGTAATCAATGTAGTGCAGGTGTGGCCAACCCGTGACCCGCGAACCAAATTGTGGTCCGCCAAGACATTTCTAATAGCCCGCCAACCGTCTATTTATAGCTCTAATGCCTTACCTGAGTAAACCCAGCGTGTTTCAAGACATTTTTGGACTCCTCGATCAACTATCTACCACCTTGTCTGTGACCAAAAAACCCCTCTCGCAAACTATCCTGACAGATTGAGCCCACGGGGTGTAGGTTACGACAGTACTTTCATTTTTGAGACTGAAAAGTGTTTTGCTTGTGGAATGTGGTTTATTTAAAGATCCAGACTGGATTTGTGATTTAGCATTTGTATTGGATAAGTGTAAAGCAAAAAACAAGCTCAACATTTATATTGTATGTATGTGTAAAGTTCACTTTAATTTTCTCTAGATTTCTAGTGAAGAAATTTTTTTTTATAAAAAATAACTTTACTTTCTTCCATTAAGATATGAATGATTATATAATCTTAATAAAACTTTTGGTTTAAATATATATGGGTTTTATTATTCTATAAAATAGCCTTGTGTTTTAGTTTATAAAAAAGCACTAAATATCATTTTACTAGGTTGATATCAAATATACTGTGTGAAGATATAGACCCTATTGCAACTTAGAGACAGGGGGGAGGAAAGTATTGGTAACAGTGGTCCATCAAATGATTTCAAAAAATTTACTGGCCCTAACTTATAAAAGGTTGGCCACCCTAGGATAGTGGTATTTCATTAAACAGGAATATACAAAGAACAATTCATTGTTATAGGTGTACGAATAATAGATGACACCTCATAGTAGACACTTAAGTTAGTTATGTAATATATATATATATATA
>CABFOW010007211.1:0-25697 GCA_902141385.1 Timema californicum | reverse complement strand
AGTCAAACAAACTTCTTAGAAGGATAATTAATATGTTTAATAAAGGGTAAGTGTTCTTCCTTTATTCAAAATTCCTTATTTATATTATTTAAAACAATGTTATACGTTGTTCCTTCCATCCTTCTATTTTATTGAATGTAGGTAAATAGTATTATTAGTCAGGCCGGCGACACCGCGGCCGAACTTTGAAGTCCTTAATTTCATACAAAAATAAATTGGAAATTATTCATAAAAATTATAAAAATATAGGTAAATACAAGGTAGGATGGCAAATTACGTCACAATCCTTGTAAAGAATAGCCTCTATGAAGACCTGGCCCGACCTCCCAGTCTCTATATAGACAAATTCTCGTGTTTGCTGGGGGTAACAGGGTAAACCCTTGTAAAGAATACCCTCTATGAAGACCTGGCCCGACCTCCCTGTTTCTATAGAGACAAATTCTTGTGTTTGCTTGGGGTAACAGAGGGTAAACGCTTGTAAAGAATAGCCTCTATGAAGACCGGGCCCGACCTCCCAGTCTCTATAGAGACAAATTCTCGTGTTTGCTGGGGGTAACAGGGTAAACCCTTGTAAAGAATACCCTCTATGAAGACCTGGCCTGACCTCCCAGTTCTCTATATAGACAAATTCTCGTGTTTGCTTGGGGTAACAGGGTAAACCCTTGTAAAGAATACCCTCTATGAAGACCTGGCCCGACCTCCAAGTCTCTATAGAGACAAATTCTCGTGTTTTCTTGGGGTAACAGGGTAAACCCCTGTAAAGAATACCCTCTATGAAGACCCGGCCCGACCTCCCAGTCTCTATATAGACAAATTCTCGTGTTTGCTTGGGGTAACAGGGTAAACCCTTTGTAAAGAATACCCTCTATGAAGACCTGGCCTGACCTCCCAGTCTCTATATAGACAAATTCTCGTGTTTGCTTGGGGTAACAGAGGGTAAACCCTTGTAAAGAATACCCTCTATGAAGACCTGGCCCGACCTCCCTGTCTCTATATAGACAAATTCTCGTGTTTGCTTGGGGTAACAGGGTAAACCCTTGTAAATAATACCCTCTATGAAGACCTGGCCCGACTTCCCTGTCTCTATAGAGACCCAATTTAATCTTCAGACCATGTGGACACAGCATGGTTTACAAATATGACAAGCTTTTGCAGAAGATTATTTTTACTTTCCTTTACAAATGATACCTCATACTCAAAAATGGTGTAGTGATATTGTTAAAAAATATATGTTGAGATAAAAATAACAATGATAAACAGTAGAATACATTGCTCTGCACACTACAATCTATTAATGGTTTCTACAACATTTCTAACACATCTAACAAATAAGTTCTGATGATACTATACAGAATAAATAAAATATTTATCAATATTATTTATTTTTCAAATTTAACACAAATCCCCTTTATAAATATAATTAATTTTCATATATTGGTGCATTTCATAAATTTAAGATTCATATAAAATTGTTAATATTTGCACTGAAGCAATACACCATTTTTACAGGGAACCTAAAATAGTTATAACTCGAATAAAATTAAATAAAACTATTATATTTTCAATTGTATAAAATTGTAATAAAATTGATGCAATGGTAGATGATGGATTTGGAAAGATCTTCCCTTTTTTATAAAAAAATCTACCTCTTAAGGTATCGATTTAAACACACTCTTGAATAATTTCTTGATCAGATTCAGTGTGTAATGTTCACAAATGGCCTAATGAGAGACATACAAATTATACTATTCATTCTAAACAGGCTAAACTTTTCCGCATCCATGGAATATCAACAAAGCGAGACTCAAATACTCTATATTTAGACTAAGTTCGAATTAATTTATGTAATAGGGGATCAGTAGTTTGAATTCAACATTTGCTCAGTGGGAGGCCAAATTTACATTAATTTATCTAATTCAAACTCATTATATTTCTAAAAAAACTGTGAACTATTATTTTAAACTTAAAATTGAAGCTAATACCTTTATTTTAGTCCCCAGATGTTTAAACTTTATAAAGTTGGACATCAGGAAGCCCATGAAATATTACTCGGCTTTATTGATTAATATTAAATTATAGGTGACCTGGCGGTTTAGAGGGTAAGCTGTCAGACTTCTGTGCTGGCGGCCGGGGTTCGTTCCTCGGTCCCAGCACAGATTTATTTGATTACCAAACACCTCCTTCACCTCTGACAGGACATCTTGTGAATGTGGGGAATGCCTAGGCCTCCACCGTGGTTCGGATTCCACGTTAAACTGTAGGTCCTTCATTTCATCTCAAAATCACCCTACCATTACACATTAGAGTAAGTGCGTATAACCCGAACGGTAATTAAGACGCGGTGCTAATAATAATAATATTGCATTATTTCCATTACCTTATTTGGTAAATAATTCATCTCTTTTTTCTAACGTGTTTATGTAATATTTTTCATAACTTCTTTTAATTTATATTATGATATTGCAAGTATTGTGTTGTAAGCTTGAATTATAGCGTTCGTTTATGTACTCAATTTAAGGGGTAGGTCATGTTTCAATGATTTAAAATTATTTTATTATTTTTTATTGTCATAATTGATTTTGGATTTCCATAGTTAATTAAATTTTAAACAAGCCGGAACATTTTAAATGTTGGTAACTGGATGACTACCTTACAAATATGATATAATTTTGGTGGTTTTTAACCGTCCAAAGAACGGGTCAAGCTGCTCATATATATATATTATAAAATACGTATATTTATATATTAGTAGCTATATTATTATGAATATATAATATATATCTAATAAATATATATATTTAATCAATTAAATACGTAATTTATTTAATAAGATTCATATGTAAGCCCCTAATATATATATATATATATATATAATATTCATAAAAAATATTTAAATAGTATATCTATAAAATATACATAGCTATACATATAATATATATTGTAAATCTATAAAATAAATATAAATATATCTATAAAAATATACTTAACTATACATAAGTAGGCTATATCTATAAAAATATTCTTAAATAAATATATATATATATATAAATATATATATATATATTTAAATAAAAATGCATACATCAAAGCTAATACTAACCAGGGAATATGCCTATTATATTATAATAATTGTCTAAGTAATTAAAAGTAAGTTGTTGACATCTCTCCTGCCATCAAGGAATATAAACTTCAGAATATACAAAACAGTAGTTCTAATGTGTATGTGTGGAATATTTACCTTACAAGATAATGATAGCCTACAATTGTGACAAGCTTACAAACAATTTTTGCAAAATATCTGTTCTTTCCTTACCTTCTGAGATAAACGACATTAATGATAGAAAAAAGGGTAAAAAGGTGAAAAGACAAAAAATATAATAATATAATAGATTTTAAAAAGGAGTAAAAAGGGTAAGTAAAATTTTTTAAGATTGTAAAAACGAATAAAAGGGTAAAACGGGCAAAGAGGAGAGTAAAGGAAAAAACGACAAAAGAAGAATAATTTTAAAAAAATAGGAAAAAAAGTCAGAGGCAAAAAGAGTCTAAAGTGGTAAAAGAGGAAAGCGAACAAAAAGAAAGAAGACAAGATAAGAAGGTTGAAAAGTGTAAAAATGGCATAAAGTGAAAAAGTAAATACATATTAAAATATAAACTGTATATATATTAAAGGGGTTAAAAGTATTAAAAGGAAAAAAGGGTTAAAATTGCCAAAAAGGTGAAAAGTAACCAAAGGGTAAAAAGTGCCAAAAGTGAACAAAGGTAAAATAGATAGAGCAGGTAATGAAGATAGAAAGATTAAACTGACAAAATATGGTTAAAAGGTTTATATCGGTAAAAAAGTTAAAGCGAGCTAAAAGTTAATACAGTAAAATTCTCAAACTTCAACTCCCATGTTCAAATGTTAGTCCACAGGGGCTATTATTTTTTAAACTTCAGACCGCTGCGTGAGGTATATATTTCTAAACGCTAATGACAGAGAGACAAACATACTCTTTATTCTATTAAAATGTATTATTTGGTCTACATATGTTACGTTTTCACGACCAAACCCCTCCACCGATTATGGTGAAATTCCGCATGAATATAACTTGGATGTCCTGTTAACACATAGGCTACATTTTTTCTTTTAAAATCCAATAAAATTGATTGTTTTAATATTATTTCTTTAACTACGTGTTCAATGGTGTATTCTTCTATTGAATATTGTTTTTGTTTTTTTCTTATTTGATCCATGAATCAATTTACTGGATAATTTCAATATTAAATCCAAAGAGAAACAATATTTTGTTTTGGTTGTTTTGTACTTACATGAGTAGGCAAAGCGTGTTACTTTAACAAATATATCTGTCACGTGCGCAGGGCTCAACATATTTCTTTGATTTAATCTTGCATTAACTTAGATAAATATCCAAACTAATAGATGATTACGTACATTAAAAGGCAGGTTAATCTGCATACATAAGAACGGGTAGTATGATGCGGGAGTAGGTATATTATCACATAAATGTATCTAAGATTTAATTTTATTAATTCCTTTCTTTTTATGCAGCTTAACCTGCCTTTTAATGCCTAGGTATTAATAACACTAATGGGTTAGCTATTGGGAAGGTTGAATATAGAGGAAGTGAACTCGCATTTGAGTGGAAGTATAGTGGAAAACCATTTATTAAAACAACCCCCAGTTCACCCGAGCGAGATACGAACCTTGATATCCCCGTCCTCCGCAGTCTAGCTCAACACGGAACTGGAGCGCTAGCTAACTACGCCACCGAGGCGTTTATGTGATAACAATGTAACTTCTGACCTTTAAACCTTGCGAAGGAACTTAGTGTATTAATCAGACTATGTGTCACGTTTTGTAACACAATTTAAACTGATATAGGATTAATATTTAAATATAATTTAGGATTTGTCCACTTTTCGCCGTGGTTTATTTTTTTAATCATACTAAAGTTAGCAAATTTAATTTATATATTCCCCGTGCGTTTAAATACATAAAATTAGTATTAATAGCTAAGTTGTTAAGGATATATGTCATTTTCCAAAGATAAAATAACATAAAGATTAAATTAATTATTAGTAAAATTTGAAAGTATTTTAGATATAATAAATGAAATGTAAAATGACCTCCTGGAAACGGTGTATGAATATGTAGCAAAAACAAATATATCTTGTTCCACCAGCATCTACTAGCCTTTCGTTTAAAACAATTAATAGGATTTAAATTAAATTAAAGCTACTTGATTATTTAATATGTAGATTTGTGAACATATTTAATTATTTATTGTAAGTAAACTATAGATAAAATATATAAAATACTTCAAAATGTAGAACTACGTCTAATTAATACTTGTGATGGACTGTTCTAGTTGATTTTTAAACTTTTAAGCCCCTATACATATAGTTATGAACTCAGCGAAGTGAATTCCAGCTTTAACTGAACTCCGTTAAATCCGTTCTTCTTGCCAAGTATAAGGAAATAGCGTCATTTGTCCGTTACACCCCTCGTCTAGAACGTGAGCAACGCTATGTTAATCAAGACGCACACATTTCCATGCAAACGGAGTCGTCCCCTGGAAGTATACTGGCGCCAGACCAGCTATGCAACACGTGTCACATACCGAGGAGGGCGTGGCACGTGTAAATGGTCAACCATTTTTCAGATTTGATTTTATCTGAATAGTTCAGAGTTACTTGGATATTCAGCGCAAGAACTAGAATTGTTTGTAAGTTATCTCTGGATCGTGTTTACTGTGTTTGAAGGTGATTTAAATCTTTAGAAATGTTAGCATCTGGGACTTCATTAATCTCTAACACTTTGTGTTCAAATTTGTTTTCCTTAAAGGATGGCTTTTTTACCCCCACGTCCTACTACCCGTTTGGGTTATACGCTTATATATTAATTACACTAATGGTGCTACGGATTAGGGAGGTTGTATAAAAAAATGTACCTGTATTTGCGTGGAGGGAAAGTGTAAAACTATTTAGGGAAAACAGCCCTCACTGCACCTGACCGAGATTCGAACCTCGATCTTCTTATCATCAGTAGTCTAGTCCACTGAAAGAGTAGCGCGTTAGATCACGAGCTATTGTTGTCTCTTTGAAATGCCAAACTAAACTTCTCACAAATGTGATTTTCACTCTCTCGTGACCCCATGGAGAAAGAAAATATTTTAATCGCCCAAAAATCAAATTCTAGATTTTGATGAATGTCAAGCTTTTAACCCACTGAACCTAAGAGAGGTTTTTTTTTGCAATCACGTTTGTGTTTGTCTTTTACTGGGAATAGAGCTGAAACCAAACTTGGTATTTAGAGTTTTCTGAAGGTTCCCAGAGGAATTTTTAATATTATATATCCAACCTCAATATTATGGGTAGCTTACTTCAAGGATAGTACATAAAAAAAAGATTTTATAAAAAAACTAACAATTTTTTATTAAAATTCGTCTCTAGGTAATGTCACAAACAAAATGGTGCATCTCATTTAATCATACAAATGACTTTGAGGATACATTATACAAAGGCAAATTTCTTATTTTGATAAAATCTTCCACTTTTGAGATATGAAATATAATTTCTAAGTTGTAAAACCCTTTTAAGGAAAAAATATTAATGAGAATAAATTTTAAATTCAATATTTTTCAATTTATTGGCAAAATCTTTAACTATAACTTTAGGAAATGAAAAGTTGAACATGAACTGAATCAATAAAGGCCCGTTGAGACGGTGTTAGTTGAATAATGCAAGAACACTAATTTGGCTGCGCGCGCACAGCTTGCACCATGTAAACAGACAAGTAACTACTTACATGCAAGTCTACTTGCAACTAAAAAAGTTGTCACCTTCCAACTTTACTAATGAAAGTAGACAATTCAAAATGATGGCAACTAGAGAATTGGTTGTGTTGGGGACACTTATTTGTGGAATGTTATGAAAAGAATGAGGTTTTGTGCAGTTTTAAACACTGAATTTATAAAGAGAAGAATGCGAGGAATATTGCACTAGAGGATATTGTAAAGTTATATCAGGTGTACATAATCTCTTGAAGTTTTCAAATGAAATAAAATAAATAAATAAATAAAATGTTAGGCCTACGTAAATATTGCAAATGTGCCTTGTGAGAGATATAATTTAATATCGAGAAGCAAATGTTATCAATAATTTGATCAAACCATTATTTCCTACCAATCAACGTGGCATGTGTACATTTTTTATATACAATCACAAAATATAATACAACATTGTAGTACCGTGATTAGTTCCGGCAACATAATATTCGCTTTATCGGCAAGTAAGTTATGAATGGCCGGCAGCTTTCAAGCGAAATCTTCGGCACATTTTCCAATCTCCGTATTTGACACTTTAGACAATCTTTATAAGTTTTAATCAATAATGTTCATCCCATACACTTCAAACACTTTGTAATAATGTTTGGAAATTTGAGTAGATACATAAAATAACATTATTATCGCATAGCAAACCAGATAGTCTATATATAAACCAATCTACAAATTAACGATTTATTATTTTTAAGGACTATTTTAGGCATAGCAAGCTAGCATTTAACAAAATATTGTGTTACTAGTATACCTAAATTTAAAACAGGGTTTATAAAACCTGCATTAAGCCTATTTAAAAAGTGTCCAAACAAGGGCTGTATTGGGATTTATTGACCTTATTTGAGTTTAATTTTACTTATTATGTATGCTAAGTGAGTTAACAAATCAAGAAAAATAATATAATAATTATTTGGGATCAACTGAAATACATTTTAAACTATTAAGGAATTAAGAAATACTGAGATGTACTAATCACTAACTTTTTTATATTGTTTATATAAAGCAATTTTTTTAAACAGGTCAACTAATTATGATACATTGCGTTTACTGAAAAATTGTAACTAATTTGGCTACCCATTCTTATTCTCTATTCACCCTTTCTAGATCCTAGCACATAAGAGTAATTAATATAGGCCTATACGTATAAATAACCCGAACGATAAATGGGACGTAGTGATAAAAAAATGTTGCCCCAATAGAGAGATCAGTCAATACAACTTCATTTTCAGCCATATTTTTAGAAGCGATACTAATATTAGTGAAAAATGCGTGTCGACACAAATAACATATTAGTAGGCTAATACCACTAAACTTGCATTAGTCCACTAATTCTGTTTCTACGGGCCTTAATATTCCTTTAACAGTGTCTATTATGTCTTGTGTAATCTTTGGTTAAATGCGATGCTCTTTTTTCCCATTATGTTTCTATAGCAACGTCTTTTAATTTGTTTCACATATCTTACGAGTTTTAAATGTAATTTGTATAAAGGAAGGTTAAATTGTGTGAGGTGATTTGGAATATCACAGACTAGTTCACTGCCACTCTTGTGTTAGATTACCGGTACATTTCCAGTGATGTGTAGATTGTGTGAGGTGATTTGGAATATCACAGACTAGTTCACTGCCACTCTTGTATAAGATTACCGGTACATTTCCAGTGATGAGTAGATTGTGTGAGGTGATAAAGAATATCACAAACCTGTTCACTGCCACTCTTGTGTTAGATTACCGGTATATTTCCAGTGATGGGTAGATTGTGTGACGTGATATGGAATATCACAAACTTGTTCACTGCCACTCTTGTGTTAGATTACCGGTACATTTCCAGTGAGGGGTAGATTGTGTGAGGTGATATGGAATATCACAAACTTGTTCACTCACTCTTGTATTAGATTACCGGTACATTTCCAGTGAGGGGTAGATTGAGTACTAATCCCATATTGTTGAAAATGATTTCTCTTAAATGGTTTTTTACTCTCCTAACACGCAAATGTGGGTATATTTTCTCGACATCCATACCTTACTTACTCTTAATTTGTTGGCGTAATTAAAGCATATGTATAACCCAAATGAGTACCTACTGAGACACCCATGTCTATTCTAACATATTTTTACTCTGACTCTTTAATTTTGTACTAAGTAAAAGTATTTTAATCGTGACATAATTATTACTTATCTCGAGATTTTGGTGAATTTGTTCATTTTAAGGGAGCCCGAATCCAAAAAACTTTATTTTACGATTCTGTCAGTCCCTATATTTATTTCTGTCTGTCTGTCCTCTGCCACCGGTCCATAACCGTTTGATGGATTTGGGTCAAACATGATATTTAAATTGTATAGGGCTGTAGCACACAACAGCTATTTTTTTTACCCTAGCCTTTCACTGATAAGTAAATATGTAATTAATTTTTTTTGAAAATGGCTTTAATTATGTTGTTTAAAATGCATTTAAGAATTGCCTGAGATGAAAAATAGCATATTATAATTTGTTTATAGTGTAAAAAATCATTTATGAGTAGTTTTCTGATGATTATTTTTCAAAAATATGAAATATTTTACAAAAATGGCATAAAGGACTTGGTTCCTAATAAGAATATTGGTATTGACAAATAACACAATTTACTTTGTTTTGGTTAAAAGTTCGATGAAGGTTATTTTACGTAGTAGTGTTGTTGTTTTTTTAATTAGAATTGTCTTGAAAATGGATATCATGAGTTTACTTAAAAGTGTATATAAGGAGTGCTCGACATGAACATGAAATATAAAGCTGTATTCTTGTTTTTGGGAAAAAACTTGGCTATGACTTGTTAACCAATAACTATTTTTCAAATTATATATTTTAAAATATAGATTTAGTGATTTAATTTATAATTGGTATCAATATCATATCAATTAAAATGTATATTTATTTATTTTAAATAAATCAACTTAAGTGGAATTTACTTTTAAAAAAATTTGAATGATTTGGAAATCGACATTGAAGACTAAATTCAAAATTATTATCTGTGAATAGTTTCTCATTATAAATAAGAATAAGATTTTTATTTTTACAATAACAAATAGTTTTAGGTTAGTTTGCAAATTATTTATTGTTAAAACTTTGAATTTTGTTAAATATGTTTTAACAAGATAATTAAAAATGTATATTATAAAGAGCGATTATTTTGATTAACAAGATGTGTGTTCGTTTTTATGAGAAAAGCATACTTAGGAACAGATTACGAAAATGATATTTTTGAAAAATTTCTTCAAAGCTATAAACCACAATATGAGAAAGTTTAAACGGTGTGTCTTAACATTTATTTAGATTTATTTAAAAAATGTTAAGCCACATTTATATAAAATAAAACATATTGAATAAAAAATCTATCAATAAAGCAATATCAAGAAAAATGTTACTGAAATAAATTAAAGAATCAATATTATATAGTCACGCTGATTCCTGGGTAGTTGTTTAATTATGCTTTATGTTACCGAATATAACAAAGAAGGAAAATGGAGATTAAAAATTTTCAAAATTCATTTATGTGTCTTTTAACGAGTGAACATAAAAGCTTGAAATTTCTAGAATTGAGTCAGAAATATTTGAGAGTCTTTAAAATGTCATCACTTAAGGGTCTGAAATCTCATATCTTCTGAAATGAAATATCTGGCCTTATTTCAGATTCCACCCGCACGAATGGTCTCGGGTGAGTAACATAAATGTGGCTGGGATCGTTAAGAATTCTAAAACTAATATAAATATTATTTATCATTGTATTAGCACATTTATATTTAACAGAGAACATTCCAAATAATTTTAAAAATTTGAAATATAATTCATTCTTAATTGGAACCACGGATAATAGAACAAACTTTTATGTGGGGTAGAAAATTTAAATTTGGCAGCAGGGTAGAAGGACCACTCTAGATAAATAAAAAACTCACAAAAATTGATATTTCTAAATGTTAGTAAGAAAGAAGGGGTTGAAAGTTTGAGGTTCCCAAAAATAATTGAAACCACTAATTCCAAGTGTGGTAGAAAACTGAAATCAAAAAGTAAAGTAAAGGAACCACGCCAAATAACCATAAGCGTAAGGACACAAGCAAACATTTCTTAAACTAATTTACTAAACCAATTTTCTGTCTTCTACTTATTTCTTTAAGCAGGCCTAAGACACATACCAAATAAACACATAAATCCGATAGTTTTAAATTTTAAAATAGAATTCTGGGAAAATGGGGGGGGGGGAGCTATGAATAAACAATATTGATGTGCGGTATAAAATTAAAATATAGCAAACAGATGGAGATAAAACTCTGAAAATATATAAAACCATTATTTAAATTTATTGGAATGATTTGGGAAACGCAGAGTGAGGGGTTCATGTTTGATTTAAAAACTTTTGGAAACAGTTACCGCTCAGTGTGGTAGAAAACTTAATTCCGGAAGATACCCGTCCAAATAACAATAACATTTTTAAAAGTTTAATATGGGACTCTAGGAAATAAGGGGTTGAAAGGGTCAATTATATTTATATTTTTGAGTGTGGCTAGAAAATATGAATTTTGGAGGCATGTAGAAGTACAAATTTAGATAGAAAAGCACGTCTTAAAATTATATATTTCTAGGTGGGAGTTAGAGAAATGTGAAACAGGCACAACGTGGGGACTAAATTTTCCAAAACTAATGGATAAAACTACTTATGGGTATGGTTTAAAAACAAAATCGGACAAGCAATATAAGGAGCACTTCATATTACTATAAGCGTTTGAAAAAATAAAATTTAAAAATGGGACTCCATGAAATGGATACTCAAGAGGGAAAGTTGGTGTACAATTAAAAAACATGTTTCTAGTTAGAATTTAAATTTTTCAGAAATTTGGAAGGATAACATCATATAACCATGAAGATTTTAAATAATAATTAGTGAGGATGGTGAAATAGAGGATCTCAAATTTTCCAAAACTAAAAGAATAACCTACTTCTACAATGTTATTCGAATTAGATTTGTCAGGAAGCTATAAGGAATACCTCACAAGGTATACATGTCTGAATTTTCGAACTTCAAATTGAAGAGGTATAACATAGGGAGAGCGGGTTGTAATGAAGAAAAAAATAACAAAACGTGTAAAAATGTAAATTATATGGTTTTCTCGTTTAATATCAGTGTCTTCTGAATCTTGTTTATGTAATGCGCTGCGATGTAGCACGATATACCTCAATACAGTGTAATCTCGCGCTGCGATGTAGCACGATATACCTCAATACAGTGTTATCTGGAGTGAGTCGTAGTCAAGTGTTCGCAGGGAAAGTATTTTATAGTATACAAATGTTTTGGTCAAGAGCCAACGACATTAAAATGTATCCGGTGTAATTCATAGCTGTCAGATTAGGAACTTCTAATGAAAATTATACTTTACGTGTTAACCGTGGAGCTAGATTAAATGTTAGAGAATGATTTGTCTCCCAAATGTGGAATATTAATATCTCCTTGAATTCCAATCTGTTAATAAGAGGGTTAGCTGTCTCTTTTATGGTGGCATGAGAAGTTTAATCAAAGTTTGGCGTAATTAATATTTCAATTGCATCTTACCACATGACTAAACTAAGAGCGTATTAATTATGAAAATGGTATAGAGACTGTAAATGTAGAATTTAAATAACATGTTCCAATATTTGCGTGCATAGCTATTGGGTAACACTAGTTTATTATTTATTAAATGACATCCTTTGTACGTGCAGCTATTATGCAAGCCCCAAACTTATACTTACAAGCAAACTATACTGTGTGATACAGACATTCAGCCACATGTTACCAACGTGAGTACAAAACTTTAATGAAACATTATTATTACATTTATATATATATATAAATGTGTTGAAATAGTACTATTCAGCAAATGGAGTTTTGGGCAAACTCAGAAGTTTGCCCCAACTCTAGAAAGTACAGTCTGTTGTGCTGTGGAATGCTTATCAATACGCAGATTTTTAATCTATTAATTATGTTATGAAACATTTTTCATATCACGTTCTATTAACTAATTAATATTTAATGGACTTGAAGCTACAAAATAATAGAAACGTAGATAGTAAATTGTTTAATATTTCTGAGTTATACTTGATAACCTTAAATTGTCCCCTCAGAATCATGATGATCTATTTTAATTGTGACAATTGCGTGAACAATATATTAATTAGTTAATGCACAAACTTTATACACATTATGTTGCAATTGCTATAATGTTTCAAATCCAATTTGTAACATAACATCTTGACAGAGGAGCTACGTCATCCATCATAGTTTGCCTGTAATTCTGAGTGATGTTTGTCCATAGGCAAGTGACATCCAGGGATTATCTAGAGGGCGATCATTGTGTCGGTTAACCCAAAGTCCAGGGTCTGATTCTCGTTTTCAAAAGTCCGAGTCTAATAACTGTGGTAAAAGTATTTTATCAGTAAGAAATTGCATTGTATGTTAATACAAACGAGATTTGATTCAAAGATGAATGTACTAAAACAATTCAACGAACGGATTGAAAATGCGGTTTCTATGTTCCCATATTTTGTTAAATCTGTAAGCTAGTACGTAGATAATTTAATAGTGTGAGTAGATAGGAATGTTACGTGACTAGGCCGTTACACTAAATAAACATATGAGCGGGTATAGTATGTGTATTGTGTTTATTGGGTTGAGGTTGATCGACTAAACTGATTTTCGCGAAGTCTTTATATACAATATTTTTAACCACAATAAAATAAATATATTTATACATTACATTTATTTATAAATACGTATTGTAAAATGTATTACCATTTAAAATAAATTATTACATTATTAGTATACATAATTTAGATGTTAATTTGAATAATTTTCATCCCCCTCCCCAGTGTTAATTTCCACACAACATCTTACTACCCGTCTGGTATATCCACCTATCTACAGAGGGATGTTATGGGTGAGTAGCGTAAAGCAGTTGACAAATTCTAGTGTTTGCTTGGGGTAAAAGAGGGTAAATCCTGTAATGAAAAAATAACAAAACGTGTAAAAATGTAAATTATATGGTTTTCTCGTTTAATATCAGTGTCTTCTGAATCTTGTTTATGTAACAATAGTTAACATCAAGATGTATAAAGATTGTGTTTTTGTTGGGCGCCACCCCTAGTATTTAGGAGAAAAATAATAATTAAAAGAAAAAAACCTTTACCTCGGCTGATTCAGTCAGTGGCACTATGAGACTCAATACTCGAGACCACTGTGTAAACTTAAAACTAAAACATGAACAATTTAGATAAAAATGGATTGTTGAAACAAAATGTAATTTAAACTACAATAAAAATAAATGTGTAAAACAACAATTGTTGGCAACTTTTGTGGATTTATTGTTGTTTCCTTTTTTACCACATCCCAATCCTACCTATGGAATTCCGGAGAGCTATAATTCTAATTTAACAAAGTATAAAATTAATATTGTTGAAAAAAAAAGAAGAAGAAAAAATATATAATCAATAAAATTAATAATTAAACATAAAATAAAATGTTACTTAAGTCTCTGCATTAGTCTGTCTTTCTGAAAGTTCGTAAATGAGTTCTGATTTTTATAGGAAAAAAAAATATTTAAAGTTGAAGAGGTGGCTTGACCTCACCGATGAATTAGTCCATATTGAAACACCAACTTCAGAAATTTGTTTCACTTTAGTAATGCAAATTCTTCCACAATTTAAACGAAATCCTTTAATTCACTTTAAAATAATTTGAATTAGGAGCTCCACAGATTTAGCTCCATGTTAGACCAACATCGAGGAAGAAGACTCAGTCTCCTATAAATAGTCTTCCAAAATCAAATTTTAAAATGTTTTATTCTTTATTTCCAAGTCCAAAGAGAAAACTAATATATAAAAACCAAAGATGAAATGTTGGCTATGGACTAGGGATAAAAATCAAATACGATACAAGTTTAATATAAATATTGAAATATATCTCAATTAATGTGAACAATGTTTTCTTAAAGACTCAAATGTTTATTTCTATCTGTCAAAATTTTAAAGTGCGCTAGTTTTGAGCTATTTACATTGAACCTTGTTTTTTCTTTTTTCTATTCTTTTACAATCACGAAATCCGCTACTCACTTGTTTGATAGAACTGCGCATGCGTTAAAAACAAACATGGTCAACGTTGTCGAGGAAGAAGACTTCATCTCCTTCAGAAAGCCTTCCAAAAATCAAATTTAAAAAGGTTATATTCTTTACTTTCAAGTCTAAAGAGAAAACTAATATATAAAAACAAAATATAAAATGTTGGCTATGGACTAGGGATAAAAATCAAATACGATACAAGTTTAATATAAATATTGAAATATATCCCAATGAATGTGAACAATGTTTTCTTAAAGACTCAAATGTTTATTTCTATCTGTCAAAATTGTAAATCACGCTAGTTTTGAGTTATTTACATCGAACCTTGTTTTTTCTTTTTTCTATTCTTTTACAATAACGAGATCCGCTACTCACTTGTTTGATAGAACTGCGCATGCGTTAAAAACAATCATGGTTGACGTTGAAAATAACTACAAGAGTCAAACAAACTTCTTAGAAGGATAATTAATATGTTTAATAAAGGGTAAGTGTTCTTCCTTTATTCAAAATTCCTTATTTAAATTATTTAAAACAAGGTTATACGTTGTTCCTTCCATCCTTCTATTTTATTGAATGTAGGTAAATAGTATTATTAGTCAGGCCGGCAACACAGCGGACGAACATTGAAGTCCTTAAATTCATTTTAAAAAAGGAGATTATTCACGAAATTATAAAAAATATAGGGAAATACATGGTAGGGTGGCAAATTACGTCACAGGGTCCCATAAAAATGTCTAAGACTAGTATACAAAACACTTTTTGGAGATATGGAGAGTTGAAATTTGGCATGCAAGCTAATATACCATTCCACGTAGGCGAATGACTTTTGATCATGGAATTTATAAATTGAGCCCCGGGAGATTGAAGCGATTAAAATGTATACAACTGATAATAGAACACCATTTTTGATGTGGTAAAGTTTAAATGTGATAGGCACGTAATTAAACCCCTAAGACAACCAAATAAATATTAAAATTTCAATTTAGGATTGTGAGAGCTGAATAGGGGTGGAAGGGAGGAGGGTGGAGTGGATTTACATCTTTACAAAAGAATTAGGATATCTATGTTTCAGCATGGAAGAAAAATTAATTTTTTCAAGTTGATAAAATTATTATGAGTTATAAAGTTTGGAATTTAAAAATAGGATCCCGGGAAATGGAAGGAGAGGGACGAGGAGGGAAACATTTATATCTGATAAAAATAGCTTCTCAATTAGGATGTGAAAATTTAACTTTTTAAAAACAAATAAAAAATGTTTGTAAACTAACGAATACAAACACTAAAGATGATCTCAAGGTAAGGATAAATTAGTATAGACTAGGTAAGACCCACATAGGAATTTAAATAAATAATCAAACTATGGCGACATAGCTTGGGAAATCATGGTACTATATATTTTCTGTTACTGTAACAGAAACTATTATTTCATTTGTTCTTTGATAAAAAGTAATGTTATTTTTTTAATGTGTCTGTAACAATGTATTTTATCTCGTTTCATAATTGCATTGTCTACGGATTGCTTTCGTTTTTACACTCAGACTGGGGACTAGATGATATTTCCTTTATACATTTTTACTTATTTAATAATACCCTTATTAATTTTGGTTTGTTATTACCAGAGTTATTTCAGGATTGTACATTACATGAATGAAATATCAAAATGTTGGCAGCCGGATGTTGAACGACCTAATTATATTTTATTTTTGCAGCCTACCTGTTCGAAGACAGTGTCTAACTTCCAATATATTATAATACCAATATTACATCTAAGTCACTATGTAAGAAGCTTGTATAATCTTCATGTGTGTATTTGGAATACGTATTGTATTGTATTGTATTGTATTGTATTGTATTGTATTGTATTGTATTGTATTGTATTGTATTGTATTGTATTGTATTGTATTGTATTGTATTGTATTGTATTGTATTGTATTGTATTGTATTGTATTGTATTGTATTGTATTGTATTGTATTGTATTGTTTAACCCAAATTGCATTGCCTTTTCCAAAATGATGTAACATATATTATATGAAAGCATTATTTCACCTTTTGTAAGAGTTTGATTGGTTCGATAAGGCGCGGCTGTATCCAGTATATGATCGCTTGCTATGTGCAGACATATTGCTTCCTTCCCTGTTCTGTGTCGTCTGTTTCACCAATGGGAACAGCGCGTTTGTTACATTTCGTATGAATGGAATATATAGAGCATACTCAAAATGGGTTGGGATCATAATATAAAGAATTTGCTGCTTGATTTTATGTCAGAGAACGACAGGTATGTTCTCATTATTGTTAGTCAAACAAAACTAAAACGTACAAAACATAAATATCTATTGTTTGGATAATATTAGTTTTGTTTCAATGGTGGGATGTATAGTACACACGATAAAACAAGGGAGAGATCATTTCTATTTTTAAATAAATATATAAATATATCTATTTATGTAGGTACTTTACCATTGATGATCGTGAAAACAATTATGAATAAACGTAGTATAAACTTGTCTATAAAAATCAATCAATCAATTTGGAAAAGCTTACAATAATATTCTAATTGTACAAGGTAATCGAGTAGATAAAAGATATTCTATGTACTAATATTTTTACCATCCTCCATAGAAAGTACTATTTCAAATTATATTTACCGTAGTTAAAAAAGTTTTGTGTTAAATTTCACTGGCAGTTACATCCGTCCACGCCACTTGGATGGGAATTATTTGTACGTAGATTTTAGAGTTAAGATACCGGTACTAACATTTTTCAAAAGGGGTAGATTATTTAGTTTAAAACGCATTTATTACAGCTAACCTGTTTTCAAACACCATGCATACTCCCCGCTACCAGCAATCCAATATTTTCTTTCGACAGAGCAAAGTCACAACAAAAATCAGTTTCAATAATTCTTTCTACAAATACATTAGTTGTGAGAGCCAATAAAGGACGCAATCTACGATCTTTCTTTAAAACTATATTTTGCGAGATATTAATTAGTTTAATCATTGAAATAGTAACCAATACAGTCAGATTGATCCCAGTCGGTAGCTTGTCCGAATATTAAGCTTAGGGTCCAGGTTCTACTACCGGAAAGGCTGAAAAAATGTATAATTGGTGAAATGTAAGTTTCCCCTTTCACAGTGATGACTAACGACCAGCAGCAAGGTGGTGTGTCTGTTATAGAGCTAATTGTGTCCATGGCCCGTGTACATACATGACCAGTCAGTTCTTAAAGTGAATGCTAATTATTTTAAATAAAATTAAAAACTAAACAAATTATCAATAGTGATATACTTCTTGACTTTTTTGTTTCAACGACCAAGAAATGTGTCAATATTGAATATTACAATAGTACAATAATATTGTACATTGTCCACTGCAACTAAATGAGTCCATGAATATTTCATGAGCTGATGATGACGTGTTCGTATCTCAGATCCATCATTAAGATAGAGCCATGAGCTGGTGGAGTGCTCTGTGTGATGTGGTTGCCATGGCAACCAAGTGGTCTTGGAGCTTCAAGGACTATAATGTCGGGCTTAATGGCGTGTAACATTACATTATGCGCGTCTTATTTGAATAGGAACATTTTTTAAAGTACGCTGGAAGAGGTGGAAAGATAAGTGACGAACACGCTATTAAATAAAACTTCAAAATGTAAACCCAGTTGAAAGACACTAAAAGGTAAAATCGGACGAAGAAGTATGAAAATAAAAGATTAAATAATATTTTAATAATAAATGGCGTTGAAACGTATTTGTGATTAGAAAGAAGTATCTTAATAAGTAATATTCACAGTCATAATATTGACCAACTAATATGTCACGTACAAACTATATTGTAAATATACTTATTCATACCGTCAGTGGTTAACAATCCCGGCCCTTTCAAAAGATATCTGGATTCTATACGGCCTCTTCTCCTGAGTGATTCAACTTCAGGACAGGGTTGTGTCCTCAAATAACATGTGACTAGTTATACCCTGATCCTGGTTGGAAGAACAGTACAGAACATTCAAACATATTTCTCTACGACCAACATTGATAACATTGTATTATATTATTTGTGTTATTTTATAGGTATTAATAATATCTATCAACAGTGACAGCGGCGGATAGCATGACTTAATGTATGAATATATTAACATTGTGTTAGTAACTTTATTAACTACCAGATACTGTTCTTACTACCAAAATCGTTCTATAGATAGATTAATTCAATTACTGGCGACATAATAATGGGTATTAGTAAGATATATTAAACCAAAAAATATAATTAAAAACTATAAAGTTATTTATAAATGTTTATCTCAATTCAATGATGTATTATTTGTTGTAATCTTAAGTGAACCATAACATTATTTTATAATATATTTTCTAATAATCTCATTTTTGCTTTCAACTAAATTATTGACTAAGATAAACCTTATTATAAAGAACTAGTTTTATATATGTCAACATTTTAATTAAATTTACCCAGGTAATATAGTAAACTAAGAAAGCTATATTGAATTTAAAATATACTACATAATTTATTATATAAATTTATTCTAGCACCCGATTTTGGAATAATTTACTATTTTTATGTTAGCTATTTATGCACCCATTTAAATAATAAAAATTACTTACAATTTTAACCAAATATTTATTGAATTAATGAGAGGCTATAAAATTGTTAGGAACGTATAGTAAACAAATAGATTTTTTATATAATTAAATAAATTAAGGATATATCTTGTGTATAATTTTGTGTTAAAATATTCATATATTGAGATGTGACTAGTAGAATTATTAAATATCTAAACAAAAATATTTTTGACATAATGCATGGCGTACATGTGTTATGAACTCATAAGTTAACACAAATATAAGAAAACCAGCTTCGGTGGCGCGCGGTCCAACGCGCTACTCTCGCAGGGGGATACACTGGCGATGACGGGGGGATTGAGGTTCAAACCTGGGTCGGGTGTATGAGGTTTTTTCCAAAATGTCTTTTCACTCTCCCTCCACGCAAATGCAAGTCAATATTACTTTCATATTCCCTAAAACCCCAAGCGTAGTTAGTACATAGGCGTATAAACCAAACTGCTAGTAAAATGTGATGCTAAAAAAACATTTAATAGTTAAAATCAAAAAATATAAATTCAGTTAAATTAACTATGTGTAGAATGTTATCAAATAGTCGATAAAGTTGGTATTAATCTATATTATGTACACAAAATAGTCCTTATAAATTAAAATTGGATGACATGACAGGTAATGTTAAAGAGAAGGTAATAAAGCTATGTTGAAAGTTTAAGATAATTATAGTCCTTATCCAAATGTACGATCCCTTGTTCCCTGAACATGGCAGAATAGTTGCCCGTTGATACCGACTAGTCTCAACGCACGTCAGCATCATCCACAGGACTAGACATGGTAATATAGGTTTCCACAGTCAAGGAATAAGGGATCGTAGACTCGTTCCCGCGAAACGTAAAAACCTAACACTTCTCTATCAGTTACTATATTTTTATATTTGCTCACATTATCGTGTGGTATATTTCATTAATTGATATTTAATTACATTATTTATACAATGTGTTCAGGTAATTTTAGTCAATACATAATGTTCTTTAAATGGTTTATGGTATATATTTTTAAAGCATATTTGCCCTTTTAAGAGAGATTTTGTACGTTCTTAATTAATATTAAAATGCATAGACAACGTTTGATTTAAGGCCTAACACTTATCACTATACTGTGTTTATCATAAGACTTGAAATATTTTAGTTGTAAATATCTAAATGGCTACTGAACTTGGCACGGCATTATGCATTACATTAGCAATCAGTAAGCTCAATACTTCATTTTACCATCACTGGTTTTATACCTTGAGAGTTTTGTGCATAATTATTGCTAGAGCCTAAATTATGACATTAATGAAGAGTGGGTATGAAATCACTGCGTAAGGAAGGACCTTTCAATCCTCCAAACTGTAGCTTCTGGGGATTGAAAGGATGGATAGTAGTTTTCACGAGGATAAGTATTTTACCAATAGCGATAGTTGTGTCTGCTAACGTCACCATTGATATAAGAACTGCCCTATTACACATGAATAGTATTAACTAGAATATTATTTGGTATGTTAAATGTCAAGAAACTGTCTTAAGAACTAGAATATATACCTCTCCGAGAGATGTGCCAAAATATTGGGAGTGAAACTCCTGATATATCTTTTATTTACTCCAGTTAACAATACAATCTTAAACTATCTATTTACAATTGAAATCTTAAATTACTCCATGACCCACTTTTATATGTCCTTTAACAAAACTTGTTCCAAAAATTATTAAGTTATGTGGGTGAATAGGTACCTCCAAACATCATCTAAGAGATGAAGAAGATTAATTCAACTAAACATTTACATTATATTATTATTATTTTTATTATTATTATTATTATTATTATTATTATAAGGTGATCCTTCTCCCGACAAGTCTGTTTTATTTTCCATATAGAGAACTCGATCATGTCCTATTAGTAGCTTCCTTTTTAAATCCTTAAATTTAATCTTCTTTCTTTGTTTGAAATTATCAATACATTACATCCGTGATCTTCCTCACCCCTTATTTCCTTCCAATTTTATTTCTATGACATCATTCAAATATATATATTTAAATGTGATTCTACAAATTGGCCCTTCCTGCAGACTGGTTCTTTACTCATGCACTTGTATTATAACAATTTTTTAGTCATACAATGTTCATTTTACCCTCTCTAATTTCCTTCAGCACCCCATATTCAAGCTTCCTAAATATGTCGTGTTATTTTGTTGGTTCCATGGTTCATCTCACTACAAAGTGACCCTCTACACACATATTCACCTCTACATACTTACCCATGTCAAGACTCAGCTTGCTGGCAGCGATATCCTCTCCTTGTTGAAACACACCGCGGCCATTGCTATATTTGACTTTATCTCCTGCATACAATATGCGTCTCTGGCAATTATGTTTCCCACCACCATGTTCAGTGGTTCTTCTCTCTGGGATATCCCCATTATCTCTGATCTTTCAATCTTAACTTCAATTATAAACACTCTTCCAGTTTCAACTAGTTTGTTCAATATAGTGTTGAGCTTTCCCTCCCCACCCCTGTTTCCAATATTACCAAGTCCTCTGAAAATATCACCCCACTTATTACTTGTCATCCTATTTTGAACTCTATAAACTTTCCAAATAATACTTAGCGGGCTATTTGTCTTTATAGAAGTTGAAATAATTTGGTGATAAGCAGCATCTTTGCCTTAATAATTTTCCTATTTTCACGATATTGGGGGCCCAAATATCCACTCTTCCTTTTACCCATTATTCATGTACATATTTCCCCTAATCTTCTATGTCTCTATTCAATTATTATTTTGTAGAGCCTCTTTATTAGTTTCTTCCAGTTTACCCGGTTGAATGCCTTTTTACAATAATCAAACAGGTACATACCTCTTCCTTAATGTTTAGGACATTTTCCATTACTGTTATCAACAGTCTAATGGCATCTCTGCCTACTCTTTCCTTCCTGAAACAAAATTATCACTCTCCTAATTCCTCCCCTATCATCCTCTCTGAATGCTCTGTCCATATTCTAGCCACAGCCCTTACCAAGTGTGATGTCAACATGGTAATCACTAGATCTCTTGGCTTTTTCTACTGGCTAGTGCAATCATTGTCCCTTATAGGAAGAGCTTAGGCCATTATTTTGTTTTTGTATCATTTTTACTACATTTTTTTTTCCTCTACATTTTCATTGTTACCTAGCTCTTCTTCATACCATATGCTTTTTGGCCTATTCTACATCATTCTCTAGTACGCTAGGCCTTTATTAAAAACCTACTTTTTTCTTATTTTATTTCATGTTTAATATCTTCCTGTATATTATATTGTCCTTACCATACAATTATTCTGTATGTTCTAACATACCACTACTACTATTACTACTACTACTACTACTACTACTGCCATTACTACTGCCCCCTTTTCAATCATTCGCTACCTTCCCTTTTGAAACTTCTATTTTTTCTCTTTAAATTCCGTTGTTTTATTTCTAACGTGATTCCTTCCTATTTTCTTACACCTTATCGTAGCTGCAAATTATTTGAAATTATATTCTCTGATTGCATTTCTCATTTATTCACTCTTCTCTAGCCATGTTATTGTCCCTCCATATCTGGTTGTCCATCATCCAATAATTTTGTCTTCATTATTTGTTGATTAAATTATTCCGCTTCCCCTTTTCTGCCATTTTTTCGATCATTTCTAGTGTGATCAATGGTCTCTTATGAAACATAGAGTAGCAATATTTCAAAACCACATCTTATTGCTATTTCTTATCACCACATTTATTATAAACCCGATTTAGTTGGATAAGTTTACTATAAATATTTGTTTCACTCATACAGAGGAAATCCCAGAATATTTGTGTATTTGCATTACTATATATATGTAAAATCTATAATAGATTTTAAATATTTTTATCTTAAACATAAATTTTATATTAACTTTACAAATGTTGTCATTGTAAATGTATTTGAAATAAATAATAATATATTTGTATTACCACATTATATTTACTTTCTATAGTAAAATAAGTTATTTTATATCAGATTTTTTAATATATGGTAAGTTATTGTATACAAGTTGTATAAATTAGATAGGCTAGTGAAACAAATTTTTACTGACTGCATAAATTATCATAGTGATAATAAATGCATTAGAACTGTATTTATGTCTAAGATAATTAGTTATATGTTATAATAAAGTTATATATTTTTATAGTGGACCTCATATTAGTTCAAACAAAATACCTGATAGGATGAATTTTTCCATTTCATGGTCCTTCTTACCTGCAACAAAGAAGAAATCAAGATATGTTTCAAAATAAAATAAAATAGAACCAGACAACTTGTAGGATTTAATTATGTTGTTTCCATCAATTTTAAATAATCCACCAAATTGCAACTTCAAAACATTAATTAGATTAGTTTAAAACGTACTTGAACTAACGAATCTACAGTACTAGTTCCAGAAAAAATTAATAATATACATCACTAATCGTGAACAATCTGTTTATTTTATTTACAATATGGAGAATCATTATAATTAACAAAAACATTTGAAAACATGGTTCCTTAAGTGATCTAAAAAATATATATAATCTAATATAACAATATTATAGATTTAAAAATAGATTAAGAAAATTCCTGAAACCCTTTCAAATAATGTTTAGCGTATCAAAATGTAAACGGATATTATTTATTTTAAATAAAGGTATATATTTTTATTTATTAGAAAGAAAATATCTATATAGTCGATATATGTTTAATAAATTTAAATATCATGAAAAAGAAAAATATTTTTAATACATAATAATTTTAGTAAAGATTTGAAAGATGCAATTCTGAATTTAATGCGAAGACATTTCCCTGTTGTTTTAACCTATTTTTGCATTGTTGTTAACACGAAGAAGCGAGGTTTGTTTGTGGCTGTCGTGTTATCGGTACGAATGGAAAAACGCTCCGAAGGACACACAACTTTGGGAAGCTTAGATCAATGCTAAAATGTGTTTTCATGATTCTTCTCTCAGCCTTTACTCTAAATAAAGTATTAGTTTTAGAAAAAATCTGTAAAACTACATTTCTTAGCATAGTGGGCTATAACTTTATATGGACACCTAGGCGACTTATTTGTACTGCCTACAATGTGCGTGGCATTCTTAAGATAGCTATATATACTTGCTCATGACCCCCACAATGGTGGTGGCTAGCAGGGCTCAAGCCTGGGGGTTCAGGATTAGGGGGGGGGGTTATAACATTTATAAATGTTACAATTTAACCCCCTTCAAAAAATGTTAACTCTCACTCCAAGAAGTAACATGTCTATAAGTAACCATTCTTATTAAATAAAGTCTGCTAGTGACACTGTCTGCACGTATTGACAACAATAAAGTAAAAAATGTGAATTTTATACTATAACTATATATTATATTATGTATTATAATATAATTATATTTAATGGCATGAGTAAATAATTAAACTGTGTATAATATAAAATAACCATATTTACTTGTCATTGGTAAAATGAAATCGTTTACTATCACAGATATGGTCAAGGTCAGCCCCTATTTTCTTGATATTTGGATCTAAGTCATTTTCAACTGCCAATCAATTTCTTTAATAACTTATTGCAATTGATGTTAAGAAACTATTTTCACACAAATGGCCAAATATAAAACTCATAATCATATTTATTTCTTTGAAGTCCAAAGAAGAATATTCCATTTGTACATCCAAGCAGAACTTGAGCACGTAGTAGAGAACCAATTGGTTTGAATAGAAAATATTCTGCTCAGAGCACCAGACTTTAAACCCCCGCGTACCCTACCAATCAGTTGTCCCTCACAGGCTGGGAAACTCGTTGACACCAACTAAAGCCGCGTTTACATTGGATTAGTAAGGGGACTCGTTACTTGTACACTAACTTGCAAGGTAGCTTCTAACCAGGCGTGAGTCACTCAGGAGAGCACTAATACCAGCACTAGTACCAGCACTAGTACCAGCACTAATACCCGCACTAGTACCAGCACTAGTACCAGCAATGAGGAGAGGAATGTGAATAGCTTACCAAAGTAGTAATAGCCCGATTTTGATCCGGAAGTGAAAACAAACCTTTGTGACGTGATTATGACGAAAAAAAACCCGTATGTCGCTCTGAGCT
>CABFOW010007210.1:0-25710 GCA_902141385.1 Timema californicum | reverse complement strand
ATATATCAATTTAATTGTGATCAAAGAAATGAAAACAGATTTAGATAAAGTTTATATAATAAAACTCGCTACACAAGTAAATAAAAAAAATTTCCTAGATAGAATTCTTAAGAAAACCTAAAAAATAATTCAACTAAAAATCAAAACTCTAAGCTGACATAAATTAACTAGTAATATCACAATAATTAAAATGTATTCAAACATAAACATAGCGAGTAGTAAACAAATGAAATGCTATATGTGACTGAAATGATATGTTGGTTTTTCATTAGATCTAATGTACCCTTCGTTTACTCTTCAAGGTAATCAACTTAACTTACTTGGTTCTACTATCTATGGCGCAGTTTATAAGATGGGGCCATAGTGTAACCTGCCAAAGTAAGACTTTCTATTTGTGTAAAGTGGGTGCACAGTAATTAGAAAACACTGAACATCTCAACCACTTAGTTCTCACCTGTTAAATCAAAGGACAGGTGTAAATTATTTCACCTACTTTACTCTACTTAACTTTGACAGTTGTTGTAAAACAAAACTTGTATACATGAACAAAGCACACCTATAAATGCTCGCTAATGCACATCTCGTAGTGTCCTCTTTACATCTGAACCTTCACTCAAAACAGTGGCAATTCGAAGAGTTAACGAAATTAATAGATTTTAACTTAAACAAAATACTTTTTACGTGCTTCGTGTCATACCATCCGTACTTTATATCCACAAATATGCTCTAGTGGGGTTGGGAGGATGATTAAAGAATTTGAAAGGAAATGTAACTGCATTTCCGTAGGAGGGACTTAAAAACAGTTTAGTACAAGAAACTATTTCAATAAACATGGTCGGGATTATAGCCTCAACCTCCCCATAACCAGCAAGCTATACCATTTATATTTTGACGCCTTTGTCTCTGAGACCATTGGTGTGGGTTATTATTTTATCAAAGTGTAATTCTAAGTATTTTTTACTATTATTATTTTGAACTTAGCTTTTCATCCACGTATTAAATAAATGATTTATAAATGATTTAAAATGGTCTAACAGAGTGTTAACAGATTAACTCAATTGTTAAAAGTGTCTACTTACCGAGAAAAGATTCCCCAGTTTGATTCCCAGCATGGCTGAAAAATGTATCACTAGTGAAATTTGTATTTCCCCTATCACAGTGATGAATTAATGGCCAGGGGTCTAGGTGTTGTGTCAGTTCTACATTTAAGTTGTTCGTGTAGTGAGTGAGTTAATCATTCAGTCTAGAAAGTAAACGTTAAATACCCCAAAATAAAAAATTTAAATGAGCAATTTTTTTAGTCAGAAGTAAAAGATTCCTCTCACCTCGGCCAACACGTGCTCGTAAGAGGGCGGTGGGGACGCCAGGGTTGTATCGACGCCGGTGGCCTCAGCAGCGGCGGCGGCTGCAGCGGCCATGGCCCTCCTCTCTGCCGACGTCGCGAAAAGCTCCTGCCTCTGCGCCATGAGCTCCGTAGACATCGGTGTCCTCACCTCGTTCATCCTCTTGTAGTCAGGCGTCGGTCTGCGACGCTTCCACCAGAAGGAGAACTTTCGTTTTTTAGTCGTCTTGCAAGAGGGTTCCCGTGATCGAATCAACTTCTGATTTATCAGCCCTGCTGTTGTTTATAAACACCTCAGAAGGGTCGAACGCAACTTGAACCTCTTACAGTACTGGCCAAGACTGCAGGCGGTGTAAACAGATGCTCCAACAAGGACACGAGCCCGGCGCTCACTCAATTAGAAAGTTTAACTTAGTTAAACCATCAAAACGAGTCCATTACAATGTTACGTGTTCAATGATAAATTAAATTAGGACGTTATTTGAGTTCCCAGAGTTATTTTTTTTTAATTTATGTTATTCAATGTATTCATTCGTTGAATACCTTTTGTGTTAAAAACACTTGGATAACTTCTGGAATGAAAATTTTAATTTATTTTACCCCAAATAATTTTACCTCCCACAAAATTGTTCTGTTTTTAAATTAGTGTAAATAACAGAGTTGGAGTTTCCTCGTCAGTCAAACTTTTTTTTAATGTTTTAGTTTATTTACAATACAATCGCTGAGAACTTTTCAGAGGAAATTCGAAAGAAGAGTGAATATTTGTTATTCTATTGGGAAAATAAACAATAGTTTTGAGTCTTGTAATTGGTTAATAAACTACTCTTCTTTTATTTTTTGTTGGGATCGTAGTGACTTTTCTGGAAAAAAGAAATATAACAAATTAAATTAATCCATAAACGTTTATTGATAACATATACTTAAATATTTGTTAATTATGATATATTTTGGTGCAGTTCTTAGTTTGATGAATGCTATATATATATTAAATAAAAGTTTCTAACATTCATTTAATATATATATATATATTAAATAAAAGTTTCTAACATTCATTTAAAAATTATTTTCACTCAACGGAACACATATTGCATAACGAAGAATAAAATTGAGAACAAACGCTTTAGATTGGCTTTCGTGATTAAGTATAAATTGGAAAAATATATTTAAAATAATAGAATTGGAACAGAATTTTTATTTTTGAATTCAACCAAACACTAGAAAAATCATACATCCATGTAGAGAAAATCGATGATTAATTTTTTTATATATATTTAGTTGGTATGCTTACAAACTAATTAATTGAAACATTCATACTTTTTTGTATTATTTGGGTAATGAGAAATTTCAATTATATAAAGAATGTTTTATTTGAACTTCCATTGCACATTGCATCCCTCATGAGTTACTAGATTTTTCAACATCATTCTTATAAATTTGCACAAATAAATATAAATTATTAATGTTATAAGTAAGCAAAATATGAATGTGAGTAAGCTAGAATCTGGAATAAATATACCCACATTTACGTAGAGGGAGAGTAGTGGAAATACATTTAGAGGGAAAATGCAGTAGTTCTGGTTGGGATTCAAACCCATTTCCTGTAACTAACCAACCAGACCTTACTGAAGTCTTTTCCCACGTGACCACTGTATCATCTATGTCATACTTTTGGTTATTTTTACTATAATTGTCCCACCTTGGTGGCGTATTTAGCTAACGCGCTAGTCATGTTGAGCTAGAGTGCCGAGGACGGGGAGATTGAAGTTCGAATCTCGGTCGGATGAAGTGGGGGTGGGTTTTATAAATGGTTTTTTACCCTCCCTCCCCGCATGTGCGGGTTCACTTCCTCTAAATTCAACCTTCCCAATCCTTAATCCATTATCGTAATTAGTAGGCCTACTTAAGTGCATAAACCGAACGGGTAGTAAGACGTGGTACTAAATAAATAAAAATACTCTAAGTGTATTCCGGTAGATGGCACTTGGCGTTCTGGTGAGGTCACGGATGTCAGGATGTGAACTGTCAGTAGGAATAGTGGAGGTTGAGTGGGGTAAACGTACGTATCGGTAAAGGAAGCGATATGCCATCAATGTGTGGGGATTATCCAAATATACTATTTCAATTACTAAATATTATTTTGACACTGATACAGTCCCAGGCGGATTTTTATTATTGTTAAAGGATTTTTTTTTACGAACTACAGTAAACGATTGTGGGTGGGCCCTGCTCTTCTGAAAATTAAATCCCCTCCATACACCTAACCCTTTTCCCCTTGAAGAGCGCCCTCCCCTCCCACCTCCCTTGTTATCTTCTGTTGGGTTCAGGAAATTGACCTCTCAGCCTGCAGACGTGATTCATGCTGTTCCCTCGATTCTTGTGTGTGTGTGTGTGTGTNCCCTCCCCTCCCACCTCCCTTGTTATCTTCTGTTGGGTTCAGGAAATTGACCTCTCAGCCTGCAGACGTGATTCATGCTGTTCCCTCGATTCTTGTGTGTGTGTGTGTGTGTGTGTGTGTGTGTGTGTGTGTGTGTGTGGGTGTGTGTGAATTCAATTTACTTTCTTCACTACCTTCAACGTCCATCCTTCACCAACGCCTCCCGTCATGTCTGTTTTCTTCGACAACGGCCCTCCTCACCCCTCGTGCACCGCCATAAGATGGACCACAACGCGCATGATTGTTTTCATCTTGGGTTTTTTTTACAATTTGATTTGTAGGTGGACCTTGTTGTTAACTTTATTGGGTTATCGGTTTTAAAGATGATGCCAACGCAACAACCAATTTATTGAATTTGTTTTTCCTAGTAATCTTTTTTGTGAATAGATTTCACAACTTATTTTCCTTATAATTACGTTTTAACACCATGTTTCACTACCTAACCAGGCTTTACGCACATTTTACTACAAAATTCTGTAGGTATAAGGAAGGCAGAGCTTAGAGCAAATGTACCTGCATTTACGAGGAATGAGAGTGGGTAAATTTTAAGGGAAAAACACATCCAGTTGGAGTTTTAGCCCTAACATCATTGTTACTGGCAAAACAGATTAGTCTGCGTGCCCATCAATGCCACTATTGAACACAAGAGTTATCTAACTCATAAATTACAAACTAACTAAACTAATAAAATAGAAAATAAACACCCATAAATGATATGTAGTGTTTAGTACGATAATCTAGTACATGTAGGACTAAAACAAATTCTAATAGGGATTGTCGAAGATCAAACCAGATTACAGTACCTTAGAACTGTTGCCATTCATTTTGACCACCTAATCATAGACATGAGCTTCATCTTATTATTAATATATTACCATTGGTATTTTGTATATTAGCGTTTCCATTACTGTTAATAACATTTTGTAAACCCGTTTGTCATTCGACCATACAGTACTTACAAACAAGTAACGTGAATGGGTTTGTGAATTATAATATTTCTTGTTCCTTAAATACTCCCAGCTTTACATTATTAATTTACATTATTATAAAGATGGTAAGATGTGTTTTATAGTATTAATATAATTTCGCAATAAAATAGAGGCTTTTGCACCTACATTATGTATATTAATAGACTAATTACATGTTTGGGTAACTGACTAGTTTATTTTATTCCTGGTAAAAGGTAAACTTTTTTTTAAACAATAAACATGATAGATAGTTTAAGCTTCATGTGCATGTTTAATTATTTTTATTTTAAAACAGAGTTAAAACAAACTTGACACTTCACTTTGTCATATATGAGAGCCGGTAATCCTACATTTTTTTTAAAATCGTTTTAACTTTTACAAATAAATTAGAAAATTAACCAACAAAGAAGACGGACAGCACAATTCAATTTAGAATTTTTTTATCGTATTCAAAATTTAAATTTTGAGTTTTAATAAGGCTGTATTTTATTGAAAAAGAATTGCTTTATCTTGTCCTACGACCTTTCCTTCGTCAGAGTAAAACACGAGTCTGAAAAAGAAGAAAGGCGGAAACGCCATTTGTTTCAATTTGGGGCAAGTCGTAAAAGATTTCTTCGGGACTACAAATTCACTTCTTTTTTTATTTTGGTTTGCTGCTTTTTTTTTTACGTACTCCCATCATCTGTCGCCAGCAGTTCCATACCCCCCCTCCCCACACAACCCCTGCTTTTCTTTCCCCTGTCCCTTTTCTCCCTTGAGGAGGTGTCTAATCAAACTATTACTACAGTCCGATTTTAATAGTTAGAGCCTTTTAATAATTACATACTTATTTTCTAGCAGCCAAAATTTATAATATTTTACATTTTTTATTTTTATCACTGCGTTTTACTAACCGTCCGGGTTATACGCTTATGTACTAATCAAGCTAATGATTTTAGGGATTATGAGGGCTTTATTTATAAGAAATGTACCAGCATTTGAGTGGAGGGAGAGTGTAAAAACTACCCTGAATGCACTCGACAAATATTCGAACCTCAATCTCCCATTCACCAGCATTCTAGTCTACTATGAGAGTAGCGCGTTAGCTCATGCGGCCACCGAAGCTGTTTTACTATTTTACTATGAAGGGATCAGCGCATATCACATGATTTCATGAATGTGTAAAAGTAGTTATAGTAACTTTACTAGCTGTCTGCTATGAGCATTGAGTTACACTCTTTATTAAATATGTAAACTTATCTCTAATCATACATACATACATACATACATACATACATACATACATACATACATACATACATACATACATACATACATACATACATTAGATAGATACATAGATACATACATACATACATACATTAGATAGATACATACATACATACATTATTACAGAAACACTCAACTAAAGAACTTGAATTAAATAATAACCACTTTTATATAAACATTATGAAAAGAACAACCCAGTCCACCAAAGATCATAACAATCAAGTTCAATTTTTAAAAAGCTCCATATAATATATACTTGTAGTTTTTATACCTGCTAATAGCACAGAAACTATTGTTTTTATAAAAAGATATTACAAATAAAATAATTTAATTTTGAGTAGTAGTACAACTTTATAATGACAAGTTATTTTGTATCTCAAATTGTTGCGGAAATATGATAAAAATTGGACATTTTTGCTTAAAGTCATTTTTATGTTTAAACAAGAACTGCCATTTTTTAAAAAGTAATGTTAACAATTCCTGGATACAAAATGTAATCAAAATTGTTGGAGCGGCTTTGGAGAAAATCTATTTAATTTGCTTTTTGCCCTTCAGTAAACTACTCTTAATTTTAGGGTAAGCTATAAAATTCAAAAACACCCTAAAAACCAAATTTCAGACCGATCAGTTAATGGTCTAGGATCTAGGCCAAGATACAGACAAACAGACAGCATCGCAAAAAAACATTTTTTTATTTAAGGGAGTCATTAATAGTCAAAATTGATCAAAATCTCAAGTTGTTTTTTTTCGATTACAATATTTCTGTCTCCGAGGGGTCGAGGGAAAGTAAAAGTAAACAGGAATGTCATTTTCAGGGAAGTCGAGTTTTGTCTCGTACACTGTAAGTGACTTTCAAAATGTGATCCATCAATTAGATTTACCTATCCTAAACTAATGCAGATACACTAACTTTAAAATGCCCCCTCCTCCATACCTTTTGACTAGATAATTAATAATCATGCTGTTCAACGTAATAATGTTTAACATCCAAAAGGTTTCTTCTCTATAGGAAGCTACCTGCATCAATGGACACGTGACCTAAGTGTCAAACTCAATAAGACAGGTTTTCCATTGACGGGGAGGTCGGGTTTAGAATCCCGGACGAATATACTTAAGCTATTTTCCGCCCTCTCCCTTCCCACAAATACGGGCACAAGTTCCCTAAATTCCACCTTCCTCATCCCTAACATATCTTAGCGTAAATAGTTCATTTATTTATAACTCTCAGTTGTTTGTGCAGCGTTATAAAAAAAAATGTTTTATTCCTATCAAAATGGGACGCAGCAATAACCAAAATCAGTTTTAACACAAAGGCGATTACAAACATCTTGTGTACAAATAATATGTTTTGCCCGTTGCATAAGATACAATTTGATGTACAATATTTTGTACAAGATCTTGTTCACATTGACTGCACAGAAGTTTTATTCAGACCACATGGCACAAACAATTAGTATTGCATATCATATTTGAACAATTTGTAACCGTTCACCACCTTTATCTATAACCGCTAGAAGACACAATAGCCGGGAAGAGGGTGGGCGGAATCTGTAAGGAATTTAATGTAACAAAAAAAAGGAACATTTGCAAGTTTAAGAAAAAATAGCATTATTTATTCATGGTAAAGCACCAGAGGTAAATAAATAATACATGGCCTCACAAGGTAAACTGGAGTGTGTTGAAAAAGATATACATATAGCAGAGACTGCGCTTGCGCAGTATACTTGAGGATATATTTCACAATATCAAAGTAATAGTAGTCCTTGAAGAAGACTGTTTGAAACAAGAGTTATATAATTAATTATTTATATGAATTGATCTGGAAGAGACCCACTAATAATAAAAAAGCATTAATATAGTAATAAAGAGCTTAAAGAGCTCCTCTACTTGGTTAACAAAGCGGCTGAATCACTCTTGTGACTTCAGATTAAACAAACAGATTAAGTAATTAAACTTTTGAAATATTAATATGTTAATAAAGAGCTATAAAGGTATAAGGCATTTACATTATTGGAATATCAAAGAACTTAAATTCCGACTAAACAAATAGGTTAAACCATTATCCCTTTGAAACCTTACTATAACAATAAAGAGCTTAAAGAGCTCCTCTGAACGGTTAAACAAAGCGCCTGAATTACCCTTGTGAATTTTAAGATTAAATTTAAATATCAATTCGTATTGAATTAAATTACACAAAGTTTTGACTTCCCGACATAACTCAAACTTCTGTGGGGCTATTACTTCCACGTTAGAAGTAATCGAGACGATTTAGACGTGTTAATAGTTAACATTATAATAGAAAACAAAGCAGTATTACATTAGAATAATGGTAATTTCTCACTAAATGAATCGGAACTGTTAAATTATATAACTCATAAACCAACAAAAAATAATTACATTTATAATTTCTTCAAACAAAATAATTCTACAAATTATCTATAAATTAAACACTATCAAATTTTAAAGTTTGTTTTATTATTGGTAACCACAAGTGCAATAAAATATATATTTAAAATAAATATTCCAAGCAAGAAAAAGAATCAAAAAGTGGCTACCTATTAATAAGTCTAAATTTTACAAAGAGACTAACACCCAAGCGGCAAAAAGAAACATTAAGTGTTCCATAAAACAATTTTACTTTTCAAAATAAATCTTGTAGTCAGAAATTACTGACGCCTTCACTAAACGATTTTAATCACATAATTATTTTAGTGTTCAAGCATCCAAACCCACTATACGTCGATTATATTTAAATATTTAATAAAATATAAAGAGTTTATATTTTGACTTCCTGGAGCGAATACATCCCGGTCCAGACCAGGACCTCCCGAGGTTGTATCGGAATTAATAGTCAGCTATGTTAGATGAGTACTAGCTTTATATAGATCTAGTTGATCGAAATAAGAGAGGGACATTTTCATATTTAATGTATAACGCCACGTTGCGAACACGTGCTATCAGCATTGTTCTCTTAATAACAACCGTTATAATCTTGAAACGTCATCTAGACACGTAGACCGGAAAGCTGGTGAGTTGGCAGTTAAGCTCGTGTGTGGTTCATTGGTTGGCTAGGCAAATCAGCCTAGGTCTAGTTCACCTCATTTAAGTGACTCATCGATACATCTTTCATAGCTTTGTCGTTCTTCCCTTCATCATAGAATTCGGTGCGAGATAGTTGGTCATGGAACTCGTGCCAAGCCAGAAGATACAATGAATTAGTAAAGCACGTATTTTAGACATAGTAAGGTGTTGTAAATGTTTGATATAGCAGGATGTCTATATGTATTGCTTATTTGGGGCGATTAGTAATAATCTAACACTAGCTATCAATGCTAATGTTACAAATACTGTGTCTTGACTGCCCTTTTTATAGTTAAATAATCATATAATAATTTTAAAAACATTTACATAACCATCTTTAAAGAGTATCTGTATGAATAAAGGATTATTTTCAAATTGTATTTTTATGAACTATTTGAATAAACTAAAACATTACACCTATACCCGAGATTAGAACCCGAGACCATGGCCAAGCGTAATTCTAAATTATTAGAATATGAATCAGCTATGGATGATCTCCGTATTTGTAATTATTCACCCCCCAAGCTTCGCCTTTCATATAAACTTAATTGTATAGCATTGCTTTCTTCCATTTTATGATTTTATGTTTGGGGTTAAACCTCCTTAAATTTATCATTTATTCTTGTTTTTATCAAGCATTTTTTTTAGTAACTTTACAATCACTCATATATAAATGAAGAAACCATTTATCAGACTGAGCTATTTTGATTTTAGCTCAAAAGTTGAATATTAAAAATTGTGTATGTAGGACGTCATTTCATACGAAGTTCAAGATATTATATACAAAGAGTTGTGTAAATCAGAGCTTGTACAATTGTGAGTGTTCACTTGGCACAATCTCGTGGCCATAATATATTTTACAATTAATTTGTGTCGTTTGTGTTAGACTTTAGAGGATTATGTGCGACAACAAGATCCATATACTGGACTAGGCGAAGGCTAGCACGCCTGACTATGTCCACAAGTTGGGGTTTGATCCTAATCAATTTCACTAAGGAGGGCTTCCACCCCATTAAAGTCTTTTTGCTATTAAATCAGTAACCAAGTGAGTAGCTAAGTTTGCGGAAAGATTAGCCAGTACTAAAGTAATGTTTCACAGGGGACGCCCAAATGCATTAATCGTACATTATTTTTGTGGAGTTTCTTTCATGTCTCAATAAGGTGAGAGGAGGATGGTAGTGAATATGACGGGGTAAAGCCAATGGAAATCTTAACCTAGCTTAAGCCTAACTAACCAAACCCTGGTGACCATGAGATTTTTTTAGCACCGCAATTAACTACCGGTTTGGGCCATAGGCTTATTTACTAGTTACACTAATGGTTTATGGATTTATAAGGTTTAATTGAGATTAAATGCACCCACATTTGCGTGGAGGTAGAATGGAAAACCATTTAGGAAAAACCTCAGTGCACTCAACCGGGATCAAACCCTGATCTCCCCGTCTTCAGCAGTCAGGTCTAACACAAGAATAGTGCGTTAGACCATACTGGCACCGAAGCGGGTGGGAATTATTCCTATTTAGAGAAAAATCCCCCAGTACCAGTCGGGGACCAAACACGGGGCTTATTGATAATCATCCAGGGGCTCTGACCACAATACCACGAGGCCGGTTTACGCTCTTTTAATATTCGAAAGTTAGATGAACTAACCAATTTTATCTCATTTAATGACACTTTTTTTTAGACTTTTATGCTAGCACTAGTAGGGAAAATTGTCGTTTCAAACAAAAGTTATATCAAAGAATCGGAAAGAAAATTGTCTTTAAGAAAAACGGCAGAGAATGGAGTGGTTGCAAAACCTTGTACGACTTGTTTCTCTCTTCTTCCGACGCGCTAAAATAAATCGAACGTGAACAAAGATGAAGTAAAAAAAAAAGTACAACCACTCCACAAAACAAACTCTTGTCAGAAAAAACAACACATCGCCCTAACATGCCTTCTATACGTAGTAGATTTAGTTAATAATAATATTTTCTTTGGTGTATTTACTATTATTATTAAACGTTAAAAATATTGGGGTGAAAAGGAGACGGAGTTAATGCACTTTATAGTTCCCATGATCTAAAGAACCTTAAAACTTATTATTAGAAACTCTCTCATTATGAGCGTGTTTCAGCTTATAAGCTTCATTGTCACATTTAATTTGATTAAAAGTTAATTTTAGATGGCTTTTAAAATCTGACAGTACGAATTATAATAATATAATAGTGTTTATTAAATTTAGTTGACATATTTTAGCCTAGTTTTTAAAAATAATGAGCTACTGTAGCGATAAAGTATTTTCTTTGAACATTAATTTATTTTAATTCTCTTTAAAATTGAAGAGCTTTTGCTTATAAACTACACTAACTGTTGATGAACAATGGGGGGTTCATTTCCTGTTAAATACATTTCCTACCCCTAACAAATTTGATTAAATATTTAATAATCCTTGTGGTATACATATTAATAGAAATTAATCAATTTACAAAATAATAGTAAAAACAAATTACTTATCACTGGACTAGATACTTATATTGTTCACCTATAAAGACATACACAGTAGAGGTTTAGGGAAGACTACTGTATTTAGTTTTTTTCATATCTCACCTCTACCCTCTCAGCTCTGCAATTTAATATCAGTCTATTCCTCAACCGTAAATATGTTAACTTGGAACCCCTTACTTCAGTGGTGGCCGCATGGTCTAAGACGTTAATCTCGTGCTAGACTGGCCTGCTGATGATGGGGAGATCGGGGATCGAATCTTGGCTAGGTCTACTGAGGGTGGTTTTTACTAAATTGTTTTCCACTCTCCTTCCACGAAAATGCTTCCTTCCTCATCCCTAGCCCGTTAGATTAATTATAATATATGCGTATAGTCTGAGCAGCTAGTTAGACGTGCTGATTATTATAATAAATTCAGTTAGTTTAGGCAAGGCCATAGAAACAGCGGAGTATTAAGATATTTTGTTCATGCCATATAAAAGAGGGGGGAAGTCGTGTGGTGCACCGTACCATTTATTTTTAGTTGTGTCTCATTACCCGTTCGAAATAGTACGCATGTGTATGTTAACAATCACGCTAGTGTGTTAGGGATAGAGAAGGTTGAATTTAGAGAAGTGTACCTGCATTGGTATGTATAGAGAGCAGAAATTCATTTAGGGAAAATACATCCTCAGTAAAGTGACCGGATTTCCAACTCGGATCTCCCCGTCATCAGCAATCCAGTTTATTTTGAGAGTGACGCTTGAGAATATTCGTCCGCCGAAGCGGGCTCCAAATTATGGTGAGAGAGACACTTAAGACCACGTCCACATAATCCACCTCAATGAGGGTACCTGTTAGGCTTATAGATAGTTCATATATTATTTATGACTCCATGATTTATGTTTGAGTTTGTAGAATTATTATTCATACATAAAATTGTACTAGGTTTGTAAAAGATAAAACAATATCTATTTTCTATTGCACAAAGATAAAGGTTATTTCATATATTTTAGACCATGTTATATATTATATTAATGGTACTGACGTACATAAAACTTCACGCTTTTAGTATATTTTTATAGACAGAAAAACTATATTTAGAAGATACATTTCGGTTTACTAAACATTTAAATGCATGTTGGGACTTATTTTTCATTGTTATGTGATAATTTATTATATTTTGTGTTAATATTATGGTCCAAATTGAAATAATGTATATTTTATTTTTTGTAATTTTACCGACCCGCGCCAGTGGGCAGTTGGTCTAAGATTTAAGCTAGTTTGGTGTGTTTTGCCGGTGATGGGGTGGAGGGTTGGGCGAACTAAGATTGATAACTTTTTAAGCTGGTTTCCCACCCTCCCTCCACCTAAATGCGGGTATTTTTTTAAAAAGTCTACACACCTCAGACATACCAAATACGCGTAGTTAATATATTTACTCGAAACTCTAATGATTATTAATACGCGATGAAAAAACTTATCAGAATGGCTAAGGGAAAGAAGGGTAGCTTTTAGGAAATACACCCGCATTAGGGTGGAGAGAGGATGAAAAGTTATGGTGCGAATCAGATTCAGGGAACCCCTCTCATTGCACGTGGTATCCTAGTCGACATCCGCCAAGTACAACACGAGCCTAGCATCTAGGACAACGCGAGCCCAGCGCCTAGTACAACGCGAGCCTAGAGCCTAGTACAACGCGAGCCTAGCGTCTAGGACAACGCGAGCCTAGCGCCTAGTACAACGCGAGCCTAGCGTCTAGGACAACACGAGCCTAGCGTCTAGGACAACGCGAGCCTAGCGCCTAGTACAACGCGAGCCTAGCGCCTAGTACAACGCGAGCCTAGCGTCTAGGACAACGCGAGCCTAGCGCCTAGTACAACGCGAGCCTAGCGCCCAGTACAACACGAGCTTAGCGCCTAGTACAACGCGAGCCTAGCGCCTAGGACAACGCGAGCCTAGCGCCTAGTACAACGCGAGCCTAGCGCCTAGTACAACGCGAGCCTAGCGCCTAGTACAACGCGAGCCTAGCGCCTAGTACAACACGAGCCTAGCGTCTAGGACAACGCGAGCCTAGCGTCTAGTACAACGCGAGCCTAGCGTCTAGTACAACGCGAGCCTAGCGCCTAGTACAACGCGAGCCTAGCGCCTAGTACAACGCGAGCCTAGCGTCTAGGACAACGCGAGCCTAGCGCCTAGTACAACGCGAGCCTAGCGCCCAGTACAACACGAGCTTAGCGCCTAGTACAACGCGAGCCTAGCGCCTAGGACAACGCGAGCCTAGCGCCTAGTACAACACGAGCCTAGCGCCTAGTACAACGCGAGCCTAGCGCCTAGTACAACACGAGCCTAGCGCCTAGTACAACACGAGCCTAGCGTCTAGGACAACGCGAGCCTAGCGCCTAGTACAACGCGAGCCTAGCGCCTAGTACAACGCGAGCCTAGCGCCTAGTACAACGCGAGCCTAGCGCCTAGTACAACGCGAGCCTAGCGCCTAGTACAACACGAGCCTAGCGCCTAGTACAACACGAGCCTAGCGCCTAGTACAACACGAGCCTAGCGTCTAGGACAACGCGAGCCTAGCGTCTAGTACAACACGAGCCTAGCGCCTAGGACCACCCAGCCAACGCTGTGGATATCAAACACTTTTAATTAGAGGCAACTTTCAATCACAGAGAAGGGGCATGAAAGTTAATTTATCGACACGTAGAGCAGAGATCTTACTGTCGAAAAAATTATATTTTATGGCGTCTTGTTTGCAAGTGCTCTTTCAAAACGAGGTTTTAAATAACAATAAACTTACAAACTAGCTCATCTTAGACTATAAAACGTATCTACACATTCACTCTCGCTAGTATCCATAGTAAAAGGGGTTATTCAGTTATGTATTATTTTACGTTGACAGGGAGGTCGGGTTTAGAATCCCGCCCAGATGTACTCAAATGCTTTTTCCTGAATTGTGTCCCGTTCTACGTTATACTGTACTAATACTTACCCTGCTAGTGTGAATAGATGGATTCCGAACGGGTGGTAAGAAGCAGACTATAAATAGAAATACATTGTTACCGTTATCATAAATACATTTTAGACACAATCGTTTTTGTCGATATTTCTTACAACCAAAACACCATTGTCACAGGTTTGAAGATGTATATTTATATTAAAAATAACAATCAGGTTAAGTGGTTCTAGTATAGTCTAATCTTCAGGTCCTTTTAGAAAATACAAACTTTTTGCGACCAAAATTTATAACATATTACTACACAATTATTGGTGGTTTATAGATATTAATTATATCTATCAAGTTGCAATCACAAGACTAGCTACGAAATAAGGTTACTAGCCCACTCCATGAATAAATGGTCTAAGGCGTCACTCTCGCAATAGACTGGGTGGACAGTGACGGGGATATTGGGGTTCAAATTCCGGTCGGATGTGTTGAGAGGGTTTTTATCTAAACGTTTTCCACTCTCTCCACGCAAGTACTATTAAACTTAACTTTACTCATCTCTGAAACATTAGCTTACTTTGTGCATATAACTATAACTCAAACAGGTAACGGTAAGTGGTGGAAATAAGTTTCTTATCATGAAATTTGGACTGTGGTAAGCCGCGGCAATGGAAATATAAACTTCAACGAAGAGTCAGGAATGATGAACATGGAAAAAACAAATATACTGTTTTGGAAATATCCTGCTATCGAACAAATATATTCTGAATTAAGATAAAAACAGCCTTGTGGTTAGATAGTGGAAGGGATTTCACCCCAGTTACCTAGTAAAACGTCTGACAAACCAACTGTCAATCTTGCCAGTAAAATCTTAATGTTATAAAACACAAAATTGGATGTATTTGATTGTTTCAATATTCATTAAAATCATCTTTCTCTGTTTGTTTTGATAAAAAAAAATTATGGTAAGTTGTTCAAACCTGAAGTTTTTTCATACGCTTCGCTTCAGCTCGTCTAGGCATGTCTTTTTTTCGTTTTTTGTTCTCAAAAAGTTTTTTTAAATTTTTTATTTAATCGTGTTGATTAACAGAGAAATTCTCCCAAGAGAGAAGAAAAAACTTTTTATGGAAGTTCTTTTTTCAAACTCATCGTTTACAAACTTCATTAGTTTAGCTTGAATGCACATTTTGTTGTAAAAGGAAAGTCCCTATTCACGTTATCTCCACTTAGATTAGTCAGGTGTTGAAAAAACATCCCCAGGTTTGTAATCGATATAACATTAAGGTGCGGCAGAAGGGAGCGCGAGTAGTTTTACAGTTTTTATAGCATTACTTTTTTTTGGCCAAAATAAATCAAATATTTCTCCAGTAGCAACATAGAGTTTAATTTTCTGCACATGTTAATATCAACAGATCCTGAATATCTGTCAAGTGGGTCCTGGAATGTTGTCAAAACATTTTAAATAAAGAGAAGAAATTTTGACCACATTTCAGGACACCCTTGACGGATATTCAAGATCTGTTGATATTAACATGTGCAGAAAAATAAACTCTATGTTGCTACTGGAGAAATATTTGATTTATTTTTGCCAACAGATTTATATTCTATAAAAACTATAAAAATACTTGCACTCCATTCTTCCGCACCTTAAGATATTAAGGCAGGTTATGAATATGCCAGATATTCTATAATGCTATATATATTTTTGAAATAATCTTTGATGTCCAAAATATCTAAATAAAAAAGTAATTATTTACTGAATTCCCACACTTGTTGGTATTTTCCGGTGACGGGATGGTCTGGGTTCAAGTCCTGACAAGGTTTTTTTTAATACTAAATGTTTTACCAATCTCTCTCCATAGAAATTCGGATAAGCTTCCTTTCAATGTCAACTTTCTCATCCCTACTCAATTAACGCAATTAAATACTTATATCCTGGCCGGGTAGTAAGAAGCGAACCAAAAACAAATTAAAAACCACCGAGTGAAGTTAAATAATTGATAGATATACTATTTGAACATTAAGCTACCTGCACCCATGTGCATGCGGAAAAATACACCAGTCTGGTCTATTCTGGTTTTATTAGTGATGGATGAGTCAGTGTTTGAATACAAACTGGGTTTATTATGAATTTTTTTCCTAAATAGTTTCCCACTCTCTTTCTCTCTTTACGTGAACAAATCTGGAAATGACTAGTGAGCATTAATATATTTTATCGCCACGTCTTACTACCTGTTCATTGTTAAGGTCATACACAAATATCATAATCACACTAAAGGGGTAGGGATGAGGAAGGAAGTGTTTTAGAGGTAACTTACTCGCATTAGCGTGGAAGGAGAGTGGGAAACCATCCAGGTAAAACTACCCTCAGTAGACCCAACTGGGATTTTAGCCCCAATCTCCCCTTGATCAGAAGGCTAGTCCAATACGTGAGTGACGCCTTAGACCGTTAAACCAGTAAAGTAAGTTTCATGTGATTGGAATTAAGAACAGGATGAATATATTTTGATGTGAAAGTGTAAAGAGTCGTTACACAACCCAATGTTTCAGGGAAGAAAGGGCATGTTCGAATCAAAGATATGTCTGTTATTTAGTTCACTTTTTATTCTATTCATAGGTTTACTACCTAAATGGTTCAGTAAATGTCACAAATTCACAAACATTCCAAATTTACTCTTCGTATCATTTAAATAAGTTCCTTGTGTTATCGCTTTTTTTTAATAAAGAAAATTTCCTCTGTTTTCCCGGTTCTCTGGTTTTCAAGATGTATAGCAACCCTCTATAAAAGAGAATCATTGATACAATTTCGGAAACTTCTTTCTTTCTTAAAAGGTACTGTTAATTACAAAGATTTTCTAACTATAAATGACAGCCTTAAGGTGATTTGGACGAAAGAGAGATCAGATTTTTTTCATGGCAGAAAAATAAATTTGATCAAAATATTTATTCAGTAGAAATATTTAGTCTAATTCTTTACAAACATTAATCTCAACAGTTCTTGTACATTTATAATTAGCATCATATAATTTGAACAGAAACTTTTTAAATGAAGATTAAAAAAATATGTTTAAATTACGCGATCCCCAAAAATTGGTGATATTACTATATGTAAAAACCTAAACTAAACGTACCTATTGAATAAATATTTATTTTCTCTAAAATAGTTTATATTAAAAAATTTCTCAAACGAACATTAAAAATATTACACACTGTTTGAACAAATTTATTCAAAACGCGTACACTTTGAATAGTCAACAACAATTGCCACAGACACAATTGATGACAATGTTTTTTTCTTAGCACCGCGTTTTACTATCCGTTCGGGTTATATGCTTGTATACTAATTATGCTTGTGGTTTTAGGGATTAGTAAAGGCTATAGTTGGAGGCAGTGTACCACATTTGCATACAATTTGAAAACAATTTTAGAAAAATCACTCTTAGTAAACCCGACCGAGACTCGAACTTCAATTTCCCCGTCATTTGCAATCTAGTATATTGCGAGAGTTGCTCCTTACACTATACGGACACCGAAGCGGGCATGAAAATTGTTCAAATTGTTCAAATTGAATATGTAATATAATTTAACGCGAAATATGACAATCATTTTGCTTCCAATGATTTCCAGTAAATATCAAGCTACAACCAGCACAGACCACCAGAAAAATGTTTATATTGTTGTGAGAACTGGCAAACTCAAATTCGTCATTATTTAGCGGGAAATTCATCACTTGTGGCAATTGGTGACAGGGTTGCCAACCCCGGGTCTAGGCTTTTCATTTGCACTATGTTGAGCATAAATGATGGAAGGGTGTGGTGAATTAAGACACATAATAATATTATAATATTACGATCGATAAAAACAAAATAAATAATATTAGTTGGCGCAGTCAACACAATCATTAGTAACCTAATATAAGTGTGTTTTATTATAAGAGTACTTTACAGGAAAGTCTCCCCACATTATCATAAAATGAAGATGGCTAAGATTAAAAGTCCACCTTCCCTCTCATCGAAAACCATGTGGAATATGGCCACCACCAATTTATAAATCACGTAAGCATTAGATATCTCCTTTAGTACGTTTACCTTAAATATATTATATTATCTTTAAACATGTGACATCGGTGATAGAGTTTTCAAAAATGTTCGTCTTATTTTGATTCGACGCAGTGTATATAGAATAATTAAATTTAATGCTATCTGCTTCTTAGTAGTCATTGGGGACTTTCCACTTATGTACACTAGTGTAGTAGGAATGAGGGAGGCGGAATTTTAAGAGGATGTGTACAAGAATTTGCTTAGGGGGAGAGGTGTAAGCCATTTAGAACATTTAATCATTAAAGACAACAGATGCGAGCACTAAAACTATTAATCATATTTTAATAAATAACAAATTAAATCTTTAGAGAAAAATGGCAATTTTTTAAATCAGTTTACCGACATAAAATCACTATATTTGAGAGTCAGCGACGTAATGTAAATATTGCGACAGGAAAATAGGGCATGGGCGCAAAAAATAAATTAAGGAGCTATTATCAGAACAGCTCACTTCGGTGGTCTTATGATCTAAGACATCACTCTGTCAATAGATAGGATTGAAAATGGCGGAAAGATCGTGATTTGAATCCTAGTTTTTTTAAACTGAGAATGGTTTTTACTAAATATTTTTCCCTCTCCCTCCACGCAAGTAGGGTAATTAACTCTAAATTCAAACTTTTTAATCCATTGCACATTATTGTAATTAGTTTATAGGCGTATAGCCTGTAAGAGTAGTAAGAAATGGGGTTGAAAAATATAGCATAACACAACTTACCTAATTAACTTAATTTTAGAATACACACACAGCCATTCTCCCAGCCATTAATTAATCACTGTGAAAATGAGGCAAACAAACAAAAGAATGACGTTACCCCGAATAGCAAGGGGTCTGTATAGGGTGGAGCCTAGGTACCCGTCACACCCCGTGGGTATCGCTGTAAATTATTTAGGTAATATACAGTAGCCTCATGGCTTCTTGGGTGCTAATTGACAGCTAACAGCTGACTTCTGACAGTCAACATTTAGGTAGATACCTAAATTTTGACTGTCAGAAGTGACATTTGCTAAACACATGTTTTTGCAGATTACATGGTTCGGCGTAGGAATACATAATTTGGTCTGGTAACTTTTCAAAGCTGTCAATTCAGCACCAAAGAAGCCATGGGGCTACTGTAGTTTTAATCAGACATCGTATCATGGGAAAGTAATCTGGAGTACTTAAAAAAACATTAGAATTGAGACCAGTGAAATTATTATAGCTTATATATAAAATATTGATTAAAAAGTATTTCAACTACTCCTATTCCAATTTTGTTAAGTGAATAATGAAGAAAACTTCTCTACAATGACATTTCTGGTTCTAGCGTTATTTGTATTTAATATCCCGGTTTTTTTAGTACCATGTCTTACTGCCCGTTTGGGTTACACACCTATGTAATAATAATTGCACTAATGGGTTAGGAATTATGAAGGCTTAATTTAGAGGAAATGCACTCACGTTTGTGTGAAGGGAAAGTTGAAAACCATTTAGGAAAAACGACCCTCAATGCACCTGACTGAAATTGAACCCCAATCTCCCCGTTTTCGACAGTCTTGTCCAACACGAGACTAGCGCGTTAGGCCACGCAGCCACCGACGCGAGTATCCCAGTTATTCATTTGTGAAATCGGGCTCTTAATTCACTATCTATTGATTGTAGTTATGATCCGTGAGTTGAAAAGTAATACAACACACTCGCAAACAAACGAATAGAAATACGAGGGAAGGGGTTGAATTCAAGAGCTTATTTTACTACGAAATAGGAAAAAATAAGAGTTAAAAAACATCAAATAGTCTTGGAAATTTCTTCCAACAAACTACTTATATATAAGGGTCACGTTCTTCTCAATTGGTATTTACTGTTTCACTTATTGATTTTACGATCCATATGATCATGAGTAATATCTGCTTTAAGGACAAGAAGAGGAAAGGAAATGTATATTTTAACCCAGAAGTGCCCAAGTTTTTGTACTGAAGGAGCCCGGGCACCATAAAAAAATAACTTCGTGAGACCTCATAAAACTGTTTACACTAATGTTATGAACATTCACTAGGTTTTTGTTTGTTTTTTTACCCGCCTCGGTGGTAAGGACAAGAAGAGGAAAGGAAATGTATATTTTAACCCAGAAGTTCCCAAGTTTTTGGACTGAAGGAGCCCGGGCACCATAAAAAAATAACTTCGTGAGACCTCATAAAACTGCTTACACTAATGTTATGAACATTCACTAGGTTTTTGTTTGTTTTTTTACCCGCCTCGGTGGCGTAGTTGGCTAACGCGCTAGTTTCATGTTAGCTAGACTTCCGGGGACGGGAGATTGAGGTTCGAATCTCAGTCGAGTGACGGGGTGTGGTGGATTTTCCTAAATGATTTTTCACTCTTCCTCCACGCAAATGCGGGCTCACTTCCTCTATATTGGACATCCCCAATTCCTAGCCCACTAGCGTAATTATAACTTAAGAGCATAGCCTAACGGGTAGTAATACACAGTGCTAAATAATAAAAACTTTTTTTTTAATCTCAGCGTTTTACAGCTCGTTTGGGTTATACGCTCACTAACGAACGTTAAATTTTACAAGTATAAAATTATAAAATAAACGGAAAACTTCACGTGTTTTATCTACATCTCTTTGGTGAATGTTCTTTACTAAGATTTGAAAAAAAAAATGCATATTAATTATTGATGTTATTTTAAAGCGTGAAAAACAAATAAAGAATATTCTAATATTTTCTCACTGAGCCTGAGATAGCTATGGCGGAACCCAGTTAGAAAAACGCTGTCTAAGCACACACACTATTTCAAAAAAGGGGAGAAGGATCCAAACACCTTTAGCATCCTCCGAACCTCCCTTCCCTTTACACATTCTTCCTTCCCCTAGCATAAAACGTGAATTTGCCTTCAGGATATTTAAAATAGAAAGCTAAGCTGAATAGTTTATGTTCCATACAAATTTTAGAAATAGTCAATTAAAATAGGCCACTAATATTTGGCAACTAATTTCAAGGTGTAAAGAAAAACAAAATGCAATTTTTTTAATAATAATAATATTATTTTGAAATGGTCGAATTGAATACGTTTTTTGTACTTTCAGATTAAGAATTCAATCCAAACTATAATTGTTTCACCGGTTCTTGCATCAAGATTAAATCACCAAACTTAATTTAAGCTTCCAGCTTCCTTGCTCTAATGGTCTAAGTCCTAAGGCGTTACTCTCACAAAATACTGAACTGTCAATGACGAGTAGATCGGAGTTCGCTTCACGGTTGGGTCTAGTGAGGGCGGTGGATCATAAATGGTTTTCCACTCTTCTCCCCACGTAAATGTGAGCATATTATTTATGAATTCTACCACACTATTCTCTACTTAATTAGCGTAGTAAATATGTATGTATATCAGTCAAACGGATAGTAAGACGTAGGAGGGAGAGGAGTAAATGTGTGGAGTGAAAATTGACCTCTCAGATCCAAATGAAATATAATAGCGCACTCCTAACCAGTGGCAGCTCGTGTATAGAACTACGTAACTGCAGCACACCTTATTTCCACTTGATATTATCGATAACATTTAATATAATGAGCCCTTTTTTCTTTAATTCTTTCTTTATTTTTGTAGTAAACCATATATTCCTTAAGCTTAATGTCAGTACTTCAGTAGCCATCCTTCAGTTTATGAAAAAGATACAAAAATCTTTATATGGAACTGTGTGCTTCGCAGTGCCAGTGACGTGGATTTTGACTGTTGTGCGCATGCGCACATAGGAGGGGAGTAGGGAGGAAGGAGTTACTGCCAGGTAGAGAGAGCACTGTTGCTATCGCAGTGCCGGCTCTGGAGTGATGGTGGAAGGAAGTGTGTTTTTTTACTCAGCGTGTGTTGTGCTTAAAAACCGTGTACCATATTCTTGAATGTGATAAAGTGTAGCAGATTGTAGAATTAGATTATTATTCTGCTTCCAGCTATTCTATGTGATTCCTTTTTTTTTCGGTTCTTTTATTTAACAGCAAGACTAAATGGGCTTGCAGTACTTTAAATGGGGAAAAATTTCCTCAATTGTCATCCAGAGATCAAGGAGAAAATTATTGTACTTTTTGCACAAATTAAAACAAGAAGAATGGATTTCATTTTTAAATGAATAGATCAAGCTTGAACTGTAAAAATTTAAGTTAAAATAAGTAAAAAAGTTTTGTTTTTTTGTTAATATTTTGTTAAGTTCCTGAATAAATTTTCTTTTTATACATTTTTTTTCCTTTTACACAATTTTAAAACAAAGGCAAAAGAGTTTTTGGAGCAGCACTTCCACTAATTTTAGCCCCGAGCCGCCACTGCTCCTAGCCTATGCCAGTAGTAGGCTTACATATATCAGCTTCTCAAAATCAAGCAGGGTAGCACGCACCTAAACATGCCGATGAAATGTATGTCCAACTTCTCAAAGTGAAAAGATTTAGCACACACCAACTATTTATATGGAGGGTATGTACAGTCTGTCTAGCCTAAAAGGTAGAAATATTACAATGACGGATTACACGATTGGGAAGCTTACAAGATAGGGCTATAGGTAATCTGTCAAGGTAAGTCTGTTCCTTTTCAGGGTAAAGTTATTGTACATACCTCGTCTTACAGCTCTGGAACTAAGTGTATGTTTGTGTACTTTAGTGACATTTTAAAATTAAATCTAGGAATAAGTTGCTTTAGCTTAGTGGGTTGTTAAGCTTTGTTGCTGCAAAGCTAATATTTGGTTTGTGTTCCAATCCTTCCCCCCTTCTTCCCTTTTCGAAGCTTTCAGCATGTCAAATTGTTTACCTCGGATGGCGTTGGATCCCATCTCACAAAAGCAATCGAACCAATCTCCTTTTTTTACTACTATTATTATTATTCTTTGACCTGATTTGTACCACGTGGCGACATTCTGGAGAGGCCATAAGGAACGCTTGGGTCGAGAAATGTACAGGACATCACAATTTTCTTTTAATGGAGCCTTCCGATACCTAGACTTTTTTTTTAGCATCGCATCTTAATACCCGTTCAGGTTATACGTCTATGTACTAATTACACTAACGTATTAGGGATTAGGAAGATGTAATTTAGAGAAAGTGCACCCACATTTGCGTGGAAGGAAATTGAAACTCCATTCAGGAAAAACATTATCAGTGCACCTGACCAAGTTTGAACTCCAATCTCTCCTTCAGCAGTCTAGCCTTTTTAGAGAGTAGAGCCTTAGACCATGGGGCCACCAAGGCAGGTAAAACTATTAAAAATATTTACTTGATATATTATATTATTATCATTATTATTATTATTATTATTATTATTAGCACCGTGTCTTACTACCTGTTCGGGTTATACGCACTTACACTATGTGTAATGGTAGGGTGATTGTGAGATGAAATTAAGGACCTACAGTTTAACGTGGAATACGAACCAGGGTGGAGACCTGGCATTCCCCACATTCACAAGATGCCTTGTCAGAGGTGAAGGAAGGGTTTGGCAATCAGATAAATCTGTGCCGGGACCGAGGATTGAACCCCGGACCCCCAGCACAGAGGTTCGACACCTTACCCCTAGACCACCAGGTCACCTACTTGATCTACTTTCACGTCTTCATACATCAAGTCATGTGAGCTGCAGGTTTTCGATTTCTACGTGGTCTATGGCGTCACTCTCACAATAGACTTCTCTGCCGATGACCGGGAGATTGGGGTTCGATTCCCGATCGGGTGTACCGTGTTTGGTTTCCCAAAACAGTTTTCTACTCTTCTACACCCAAATGTAGATACACTTCCTCTAAATGCAACCTTCCTAATTCCTAACTCATTAGTGTGATTAGTGCATATGCGTATAGCCTGAACAGGTAATAAGAAGCGGTGTTAAAACAACTATAATAATTCAGTACCTTTCAAATAAAAATAATACTTTATCAGAATGTTATCACGAATTAAGATTGTAAAAAGAACATGTTTGTATTTTCTAAAATAGGCACCTCAAATCTCCATTAACAATACAAATCAAAGTGTAGTTCGTCTCTGACACAAAATGTAAACGATTGAGTTTTATTGCACGCCCGCCAGTGATTGTGAGGTCCAAAGCTCTAGCATTGCCGCGCATCAATCAATGCCTCACAATACTTTTTACTTTCTCTCGACACCTTGGAGAGAGGAGTATTGAGATCGTAAAAAAATGCCAAGTCGAGATTTTGATAGCTGTCGACGTTTCATGAGTGATGACACGGCTCGTCCCTAATTTAATCTTTCTCAAGTTAGTCTTTCAGGTACGATGGGGATCATAGAAGATCTCTTCCCCATGTTTTGGAGCTAGGGAAATACCAAGAACACTATTCGTCCCCAACGAGGAATTATTTATAAAAAACGTAAAAGTAACATAAATTTGTCAAAATCACTTCAATTCAAAAGTTAAAGTCAAAAATAAAACTCAATTCTTCTTCTCTCTAATGTAGTAACTTGACACAGTCTTAGTTCATTGAATGCGGGATCATTTTCCGTTCTTATGTTCCCACAATCGATTTTCAAGAAACTCCGTATTTTTCTTACATTTACTGGACCGTTAAATGAGTTCTATAATTTATACTATGTAATTAGTATGTATGTAGATCTGAAGATTGATTAAGGTTTTTATAAAAATTCCAATCGAAGGGTGAGAACAATAAAACGATTCGCTTAAGAGCGAGTGGAAAGCTTCACATGCATTGGCGGTTCTTGTCAACGTGGCAGAAAACTCAGCAAATACGGTCGGTGGAAAGGTGGCATCAAGAGAGATGTAAATATCCGTTAAATAGTCCATGAAATTTGCTAAACGTTTAAATTAGTAGGTGCCACAGATATCATTACAAACTATCACAGAATAATACCCATAGGTGCTTAGGTTGATTGACTTCTTTGTTATTTTCCTGGGTTGAGTCATAAAGTCAACCATCACTGTTGTTTGTATTTATGATGAAGGTAGTTCATTTGGGAGAGGCTTTTCAACTACATTTTCAAGCTGGTGCGTTATACAGGATATTACACTTTCTTTGATGAATTAATCATTAATGAGAAAAAATTATGTTGTTTTCATCTCGTATGAAAGGATGTAGCATTGGGCTTACAAAACAGACGTAAAAAACAACAAAAAAA
>CABFOW010007209.1:2431-25711 GCA_902141385.1 Timema californicum | reverse complement strand
TTACGCTAAAGAGTAAACATTGGTCATAATACCAACAAATGAATTACTAAATAGCCCTGTTGACGTCACACGCATAGTGATTGGCTGGCTAGATCGTGTGATACCCTTCAAGTAACGTAAAGTAAAGTAAAAGACCTCCCAAGACATCTCTTACGTTAAGTTAAATGCAAGTCAACGTTAAGTTAAGTGCATCGTGGTCGCTTCCATTTAAACACACGAGGAGGTCCTTTACGTTAAGTTGATCGTGATCCCGGCATAAATCAAGTCATCCATTGCTCTTACACTCGAGACAATTGAGTCCGACACTTAACGTATCTGGGTTTATGTTGGCCAACAAGTTGGGAATGCGTTTATATTGTAACACAATTTGTTGGGATTGTGTTGGTCAACATGTTGTGTTACAATATAAATGAGGCTTTTAGGAGGGCTGCTCAGTTGTGTTGGATACAAACGGTTCGCCGCCTGACCTGTTTTGCCACCCAATATGCTGATATGAATACTATTAGTGTAAAAGAAAGTGCGCTAGGGCAAAGCTGAATGCTGGCCGGTACAGGGAACGAGCCAAACTTATACTCTATAACCTTGGGTATAAGGGCCGATCAAGATAAACAAATAAATGTTAAAATTTCTCAGTGGGAGTTGGAGAAATTGTGGGAAGGAGGGGAGTGGGGAGCTCAACATTTCCAAAACTAGTACATTCAATTACTTCTTTGTATGGTAAAGAATTTAAATTCGTTAAGTACTGTAGGTACAGGAACTAATAAAAATAGACATTTACATAATAATAATCATAATTTAAAATGACATTCTGAGAAATAGCGGTGATAGACTATTATAAAAGAGAGAAAATAAATTGAGATGAGGTATAAAATAAAATTTTTGCAGATAGGTAGAGACAAATCAAACCCCAGATAGCTAAAATAATAATAGACTCTAAATTTCTCAAAGTGAATTTGGAAAAGGGGGTTGGGCGATGGGGGGGTTAAAAATCTACAAAACTAATAGAAACAACTACATCTCAGTGCAGTGTGGTTGAAAATTGAAATTTAGCAGGCCGGTAACTGCACCACTCCAAATAACTAAGTCTGAACATTTTAAAATGGAACTCCATAAAATCAAGGGGGGAGGGGGAGAGCTAGAAAAAACATTTTAGGTCTAGTAGAAAATTGAAATTTGTCTGGCAGGTAGAAGTACAACTATAGATAACGAAATGATTCTTATAAGTGTTTAAATGGGAGTTAGAGAAATTATGATTGGGGAGGAGAAGGTAAAAATGTCAAAAACTAATAGAAACAATTACTAACAGAACAATTTGTTTGGTAAGCTAAGGTGCTTACTTGAGTGATTCTTTCAAATTAATTAAGTTTTAAATAGTAAATTTAAACTATTTATATTGGTGTTCATTGCAACAATGTCTCCGCGTAATCGAGCAAATATTCATGCAAAGATTGCAAATATTTAAAAAATATATTTTTGTTCCTTCTTATAGGTGGTGGTTAATTTGTGGCTTCATCTACAAACAAAGTTCTTAGCTCACACATGTCTGAAATTGTGTTTTTAGTAGCTTAGATCAGGCTTTCTCAAACTGCGAGGTGCGAGGGGATTTCAGATGAGGTGCAGCATCGTTATATCTGTGAACCAATTTATCACTTTCTTCGACTTGCTAAATTCTTATTGGCTGTAAAAAAATAATATTCTGTTTGACTTATGAAGCAATAAAATTAATTTTGATCTTTGCATCTACATAAATTTGTATGAAAGTAATTTCTCAACAATTATGATAATTTTAATTACAGAAATTGACTGGCAGTTGAAGAAGGACTTCTTTGTGTGTTACTCGTATGTAAACAGAAGATGACTTGAACCATCTTTGTGATAGGAAAAGAAACTCATTCTTACAAATGACACATATTTTTCATGAATAATATTTATGTCATAAAATGTTAAAACAAACTTTGTATTTTATGAATGTTTTACAAAACTTTACTAGTATATTCTAAACTCCTACAAAGCTCTTATCAGAAAATGAATAAATCAATGCAATAATAAATGCCTCATTTTTGTATTTTAATGTAAAAAAGTTATTTTTATTTTAAGAAAGTGGGGCTTAAAATTACTTTTAATGTTCATGTAAGGCTCAAGTGTATAGAGTTTGAGAAAACCTGGTTTAGATTATTCGCTAGAAATAAGATAATTTACCCAAAATAAATGTGAGCAAAGCCGTGGGAAAACTCGAGTAAGTTAAAATAGTTATGAAAAAAATGAATGGTTGATTAATTCATTTAATAAAATTAGTAAAGAAATATACGCATAAAAACAGATAAAATATACTTCGGCACTGAAAAAAATTCAAAATAATACAAAATTATTAACATGGATTGGCCACATTCATATGCTAATTACTCAAAACGGGTTTGAGTACAAAACTTTTTTTTTGTGGAACAAAATGGTACAAAACTAATGTAAAGATTTGGTATTGAAAAGAGTTCAAAATTCAAAATAAAACTATTAAAATGTATATACTAATTAATCAAAAAGGGCACGGGTACAAAAAAATTTATTTGTGGTACAATAAGGTACAAAAACTAATATAAAACTTTGGCAATGCAAAAGCTCAACATACAAAAGTGGTACTACAGGTAAATGGACGTGCTGCTATACCTTGGGAAGTAGTGAATGAAGAAAAGACTTATATATTTTGAAACTGTAGTATATACCATTTAACTAAACACTACACACCTCGCCATCTAGTAACATCACTACAAATCATAACAAATGTTTCCAGAGACAGCACAAACACTTTAAATAAATGGTCTAAAATTAACACTATGAAAAGTCATTTGGCCTAAAAATTAAATCCAAAAAAGTCGTTTGGCCTAAAAGGCATTTGGCCTACACTTTAGGCCAAATGACGGGTACCCGGATATTCTTGTCACTTTTCTCACTTATTTGAAGACACATCGGCACTTGCATCCCTGCTTTATCCACCAAAGAGAATAAAAATCAAATTTATTTTCAAAGACCTGAATTAAAAAGTATATAAATATTTACTTATAGCTCAGAAATGATTGGTTTTATAAAATACATATTTCAAATAGATGCATATAAATAATGAAAATGGGAAATTTGTTCGCATGTAAATTACCCTCAAAATCATTTTCATGAGAAAATGAGAGTTGCCATCTTGTTTATAGTGATAAACAGCATATAGATGTAATATTTAATCAAAATCATTTAAATAAATTTTGAAAAAAATCAATTTTTTCTCTTTTTTCCTTTCAGTAAGCAACCCTTAAATTTAGGGTTAGAAATCTAATTCCAAAAATCCCTCAGCGGGACCTTATGAAAACACCAGATACCAAGTTTTAGCCCAATTAGTAAAATAGATTTGGCTCTAGTCCGAGGTACGGATAGACGGCATTGCAAAATAACACCTTTTTTTTGTTTCAGGGGGTCATGAAACGTCGACATTTATCAAAATCTTGAATTGAATTTTTTGACGATCACAATATTTTTCTCTGAGGTATGGAAGGAAAGTAAAAAGTTGGTTCACTAAAAGATTGTTATAGTAAACTTCAAACGGGCTGTTTGTTGCCCCAAAGCAAACAATAAACAGTTTAAGGTGCGGTGGAAGGAGACACAAGAAAAGGCCGGTGTTTTTGCAGTTTTTATGGAAATAGATTTTTTGGTTAAAATAAATAAAATATTTCTCCAGTACAAACAGAGAGTTTAATTTTATTCACCTGGTGATATCAACACTTGTTGAATATCCTTCATGAGCATAGCGGCATTAGATGACAAACTTTTTAAATGAAGAGAAACAGTTGTCATTACATTCCAGGACACCCTTTACAGATGTTCATAAACTTTTTATACCATAATGTGAAGGAAATTAAACTCTATGTTTTATTTATTTTGACCAAAAAACTGCAAAAACATTGTCTTTTTCTCGCATCACCTTCCATAAGTGTTCTATAAATCATCGGCAGAGAGATCTTTCGGTGTTCACACTGTCATTTTCAGCTTAGACTCTAAAGAAAAGGGTGTTGTGATTTTAAAAACAAAGACGGTGATGTCTACTTGTAAATAAGTTGAAGTCTGGAATACGACTAGACTGGGGGGTATGTTGAGTTAGGGGCGGAGGAGGTGACTGGGGTTGTACGGAGTGTTGGGGGGAGAGAAGGTGAAAATAAACTAGCTCTCTAAATTCTCTTAACAGCTAGCTCCATAATGGTTATTAGAGTTGGGTCGGATCCACTTTTTTTATCAATCAAAATCTGAATCTTGAAAAAAACTATGGACACAGGAGGAAATAGAAATATGATGGAATAATAGAAAATAAAAATAGTAACTGATTCAAATATTCAGAAGTGTTAAATTACTGGTCTTGGGCTTGGATGCTAGCTTAATCCTATAATTATAAATGGTTTTGAACCACCAATAATCACTAATCAATATCAAGAGTTCTAAAACAAATTTCACTTGAAATTTTTTTTTAAAGATCTGAGATTTGAATCTGAAACTTTCTCTAGTTCTCAAATTTCAACTATCCTTAAAAATTAATGGTCCAATCCCCAATAATAATACTTCCTCACATCTTAATTGGGACGGTCAAACTCGATTCCTCGACACCCTCAATTCTTACCGTTATCAAATTAATCGCAAATCAATCCTAATATTACGATTCTTAGCTTTAATAAAGCTGGCAACTAGACAAAACGGCAACATTTGAAATAGGTAATAATCGATTATCTCTCTAAGATAATACTCTTTCTTACTGCGAGAGGCCTAAGACTTGAGAGAAGTGAACCAAAGGTCTCCAGCAGGGAAGGAGGTAATCAAGAGCACCAAAAAGGTCACATTCAAGGTGGAGTGTGATACTACTATAATAATCAGCCTTAATCAACTCTACTTAAATCTGAAAACAATGAATCATTCGAAAGTAACACTAATATTTTTATAATTAATCTGCAAATTTCTCTAGGTGATGCAATTTTTAATGCTATAGCTCAAAGGTTGGGACCTCAATCGACTTAAACACTATCACCAATAGTTTCTTCACTCTACTTTGGATTCCTTTTTTCTATACATCTTATTTTATTCCTTAAATTCAACCTTTCTAAAATAAGCATGTCCCTACTCTTTGAGAAAAAATATATACTGCAACAGGATGGGCCCTTGAATCTTTACGGATATTCGAGAAAATTTTGGATTCATTGCTCAAATCCTTAAAAAAAATCTTACAAGTGAAATTTTTTTTAGAGCACTATTGGTGGTTAAAAAGAAATTATATGTAGCTAGAGGGCTAGAGGATGAATTTTAAACACCTGGCCTCAGACCAATAATTGATCACTTAACCGAAGGGATTATAATAAAGAATGTTAACATTTAGTTAATGTTTTTATTTTCTATTATATTATATTTCTTCTTATGTTCATAATTTTTTCCGAGATTCATATTCATAAAATAGTGGATTCGACCCAACTCTCTAACACTAAATAAAAGATATATTTTCATATTCAACTTTCATATAAAATTACCGATTATGACCATCAATGATATTTTGGTCAAACTCGGCCCATGTCGTTTCTGTCTCCCACTTTGTCCTCTCATGTCAGCCAGTTGGTTATTCATCATCTTGTCTGCAACTTGATTGAATAGCCAGACAACTCACATCAGGAGCAATGTTGAAAATATGATGAAATTACTTTTAACAGTTTTTATTGAATGCAAGCACTTAATGAAACAAGAACTTCGGTGTGCTGCCCCGTTGGAGTGTGGCCACACTTTTTCTTCAATAAATCACAGTTTATACCAACTTCAGTTAGTACATTTTGGGGTAAAGTTCAGTCTATTGATCTACATTTTATTTGTTTATAATTTACTCTTATTTTGGCCATAAAATATATGATATAAAATATATGATGAAATTACTTTTAACAGTTTTTATTGAATGCAAGCACTTAATGAAACAAGAACTTCGGTGTGCTGCCCCGTTGGAGTGTGGCCACACTTTTTCTTCAATAAATCACAGTTTATACCAACTTCAGTTAGTACATTTTGGGGTAAAGTTCAGTCTATTGATCTACATTTTATTTGTTTATAATTTACTCTTATTTTGGCCATAAAATACAACAGGTTGAAAGTCAATTATTTTCTTTAGTAGATTTTTGTCAAAAGAAAATAAGTATTTTATTTAACAGCGTCCTACTACCTGTTAAGGTTATACGCTAATGGTTTTAGGGATGAGGACGTTTATATTTAAGGGAAATGTAGCTGCATTTGCACGAAGGGAGAGTGGAAAACCACCCGAGTGAGATTCGAAATGTGATCTCACTGTCGTTGGCAGTCTATTCTACCACGATAGTAGTGCCCTAGACTATTCAGCCACCAAAGTGGGTTGCCAAAATAGTGATGAAGTAGTTTTGATATATTATTTGAATCCAAAATACATTTTGGAGATGAAATTTATCTATACCAGAATCAATTTTAAAATAATACTTAACCACTTAGAGTGTATAATTTTAGAGTTTTTAACATTAAATACATATAAAATATTTTGTTTCAAATCAATCAACAAAACTAAATTTACTGTTTGTGACCTCAATATTGATTTTAGTGCACTCATGAAATGAATAGTTACACATTTATCTAGTGGACGTTCAAAACTACTTTTAAAGTTTATTTATTAACTATTATTTGAGTTTTACATTCTATAGACCAGGGGCGGACAGAACCTTTTAGTAGTGTTGTGTCAAAGTAATATTGCAAAGTCACTAAGCGTGCCAACCAAACCTACCCAAATCATTTATATTTTTATACTAGTTACAGTAGCCCCATGACTTCTTTGGTGCTAACTGACAGCTTTGAAAAGTTACCAGACAAAATTATGTAACCCTACGCCGAACCATATGATCTGCAAAAACATGTGTTTAGCAGCTGTCACTTCTGACTGTCAAAATTCTGGTATATACATAAATGTTGAGTGACAGAAGTCAGCTGTGAGCTGTCAGTCAGCACCAAAGAAGTCATGGGGCTACTGTAACTAGTATAACTGTTATAACAAATTTAAGGTGGTCTTGTAAAATGTTTATAAATCGAATACATTAAATAACTATTGTTTCTTGAATATTTAATATTTTTACATAAATCAGAATAATACAAAAGTTATAAATGTGTTTTGCAAAATTTAAGTTCTGAAGAAATTTTTTTGAAATTTTTAAACAAAACAGTTGAATTATTGAAACATAAAAACATATTGTTATTAAAATTATTACTCACATCAATGGCTTTAATTAAATATAAAGGTTTAATATGATTTTTATTCAAATCGCTCAGTGTGCCATTGAAAATGGTTTAACGTGCCACTCTTAGCACGTGTGCTACTAGACCCTCGCGCATTGGGGATAGAAGTTACCTAATGAGTACTTAGTTGATAAATCTTGGACCATAATCACGTAATATAAAAATGAATTAATACTTTGAATGGATCAGTTTGGTTTTAATAAATACATACAATAAAAAAAGGTATATGTAGTTGAATTTTATTATATTTTTAAACTTTAATATACAAATTAATTGCATCTTGCCCTTTGTAACTATAAAAATGTACAGGAATGCAAAAACCAAAATAACAGTAGATTAGATTGTGAAATTTGGAATTATAAGATGAAATAATAGCACTGGCACCAGAATCGGTAGGTAACATTTTGGAAGTGATCCATCACTAGTTATTAATACAAATATCACATAAGACACATACAAATAATATATGTAGTAACAATATTGATTCATTTCGCTGTGAAATAACATTAAGTGTATCGACTCGGCAAGTAGAGTAGAGTTAGTGTTTGTTGGCTATGGTGAGTGAATTGCTGTTTTCTTCTGGTGAAATCTGGTTGGTTATTTTAAAAGTCCTGTTGTTTCACCAATCCTGGAACAGCAGTGACATATTTTAAAAATGATTGTTATTTTTTATTGAGTGCAGTAGGTGGATACAAGAATTTATGCCAAACATAAATATTTTCAATTTAAAATTACATACCTTCATTATAGGAAATAAGGCATAAAGGCTAAATTAAATACAGGTTTCTTTTTCACTGCTTCTTAGTTCCCTTTTGAGTTATATACACTTTACATCCATTACTGTGGCCTGGTTCAGTTTTTTATTCAAGCCATATAGTTTCATATATAATCAAACTTAAGACTAGGACAGGCACAACATCCATTCCCCGACCATTAATTTATCACTGTGAAAGGGTAAACCCACATTTCACCAATGATAAATTTTTTGGCCAGGCTAGAAATCGACCTGTGACCCTCAGCTCAGTAGACAGACACACTACCGACTGACATAAGGTGTCGGATACACATAGTACATTAATTACACTAATAAAATATGAATACAAAGGGGTGATAAAGGTACAATTTAAGAAAAAATGTACTCTAATTTGCTTGTAGGGTGAGTAGGAAGCCATTTAGGGAAATCCTCCATCAGTAATCCTGGCCGAGATTCTGATCTTGACCTCCGTGTCGACCTGAGAGTGCTGTGGGTCAGAGCGCAATGGGCGGATGTCCGCACACTTACCATATAACCAGAGGTTCTGCTGGAGTAGCCATATTGGCAGACATAACGTCAAGCTTGTTTAGTCTAATTTGTCGGCAACTGAAGATTGGGACTCAAATGCTGGTCAAGTGAGTGTCATTAAATCTTTTCTCAATCTTCCTCCACACAAATGAGGGCATATTTCCTCTTACTCTTATATTATTCAACCTTGATCCATTAAGGGGTGTCCAACACTATAATGTAAACACCTTTTTGGCCATTTTGGAACCCCTCCTCCCTTTGTTAGCAAAAATAAGCAAATACAATCAGAGGCCCTCATCCCCCCCCCCCTCCCTGGCTTTCTTCACAGGAATAACAAAATAATGAATACATTTTTGGTAATTATTAACATAAAGGTGTAAATTAATTGTGTGAAAAATTCATAACAAACACTGTTTTAAAATTAATTTAAATTTATTTTACTATACAGCTCAAACTATTTTTTTTAATAAAATTACTTTAAAAAAACTTATTTTAAATTACATTTAATCCATATTATAAAAAATAAATGTTACTTTACACTGCACAGACTTTCTTTATCTCTAATCTTTAAATAGATACTTTTCTAAAAACACGTACATTTTGTGAAAGGAAATAGTACACACTGTTGCAGAAACACTTCACCAAGTAGCATAAATGTAGTAATAGTCAATGTAATAGAAACATTAAGAAAAGAGGAGCATAACAATCTATTTCATATTTTAAAGCACTACATAAAAAATATGTTTATTTGCTTATAACTCAGAAACTATTGTGTTTATAAAAAATATTCCAAAGTGAAATATTTTTAGTTTGAATAGTACTACAACTGTATAGTGATTTAAGTTATTTCGTTTCTTTAATAGTTGCGGAGATATGATCAAAATTGGAAATTTCTTTAAAATATTGTACCTCAAAAGTCATTTTCATGAAAAATCAAAATGTCAAATTTGTTTGTAATGTGAAACTGTGCCTAGATACAAAATGTATCAAAATCATTAGAACGAATTTTGAGAAAATATATTTTTTCTTTTTTGACCATGAGTAAACTACCCTTAATTTTAGGGATATCCAATTCCAAAAACCCTTGGGGAAACCTTATGAAAACCATAGATACAAAGTTTTAGACTGATCAAAAAAATTGTTTTGGCTCTAGTCTGAGACACAGGCAGACGGCATCACAAAAAACACTTTCGGTTTCAGGGGGTCATAAAACATCAATATTTATCAAAATCCCTAGTTCAATTTTTTTGATGATCACATAACTTCTCTCTTCGAAGGGGAGAGACAAAATAAAAAAATATCATTAGTGAATACATTAATTACTATAGTTTGAAAAAACTCTAATAAACCACATTTAAACTGTAAACCAAGGAAGGTCCTTGAAACCAAGTCTCGACACTTTTATTTATTGTGTATACATTTGGGGTGATTGGGTCACCGCGCCGTTCTCACCCTTCTCTCTCAGTCATAAGTAAGCATTGTTCATACACCCCCTTTCCCTTTGTCAGCAAAAATAAGCAAAACTCGAACCTCCTTACCCCCTAAGGTGTTAATTGATAGTCCAAATGGGTAGGTAAGAGTCAGGGGAACAAGAAAGAAGGAATGGGTAGGTAAGAGTCAGGGGAACCAGAAAGAAGGAATGGGTAAATAAGAGTCAGGGGAACAAGAAAGGAGGAATGGGTAGGTAAGAGTCAGGGGAACAAGAAGGAAGGAATGGGTGGGTAAGAGTCAGGGGAACAAGAAGGAAGGTAGGTAAGAGTCAGGGGAACAAGAAGGAAGGAATGGGTAGGTAAGAGTCAGGGGAACAAGAAAGAAGGAATGGGTAGGTAAGAGTCAGGGGAACAAGAAAGAAGGAATGGGTGGGTAAGAGTCAGGGGAACAAGAAGGAAGGTAGGTAAGAGTCAGGGGAACAAGAAAGAAGGCATGGGTGGGTAAGAGTCAGGGGAACAAGAAGGAAGGAATGTCTGTGAAGTGTTGCACTTCAAATGTCAACTTTTAGGCTCATACATTTCTAGTAAATCTCTACTCCTTTCAATGTATTTTTTGCACTGCATCTCACTACCCATTCAGGTTATGTGCTTATGTATACTAATTTACTAATTACACTAATGGTTTTATGTATGAGGATGATGTATTTCAAGGATGTGTACCCGCATTTGTGTGGAGGGAGAATGAAAAACACTTTTTTTTAAACACCTTCAGTTCACCCGACCTAGTTTCAAAACTAGATCTTCCCGTCATGAGCAAATCAGTCTACCGAGAGACCTTGTGACCACCTAAGCAGGTCTTTCAATGTTAATCTCTGACCAGAATGCAGTTGTCTTCCCATGGCACTGTGTTTAAAATATAGTATTTAATTTATAATTAACAAAAAACTTGTATAGGCTGTTCACTTCACTTTACACTTGTATTAATATTAGTGGAGGGCATCAACCAATCACAAAGCTTAGTGTACAACTTTAATAAATTGGTAGTCCATTTATTAATCCCCGAATTAGGATAACAAATAATAAAAATACAAATAACAAAACATAAAATCATTATTTACTTAATGGACACCTGACCATATTATTAAAATAGTTTAAATTAGTAAGATGATGTTGGCTCATTCAGTTATGTATCTGTCTAATGAACTAAAAAGTCCATGGTTCAAATCTCAGCATCCAAAACTTTTTAACGTCAGTGAAATTGAGTTTTAATACTGTGCAAGAGTGACAATAAAAAATATTTAAAAAGTAAAAATATAGCAAAATTGACAAAGATATTTTGTTTAGTAAATATGATGTTCATTGAACTTATACTAGCTTTTTGTTTAAGTATTAAATATTATACGTAAAAGCCTTAATTTTATTTCACCCGCCTCGATGGCGTAGTTGGCTAACGCGCTTGTCGTGGGGAGCTCGACTACTGAGGACGGGGAGATCGAGGTTTGAATCTCAGTCGGGTGAACTATGGGTGGTTTTTCCTAAATGGTTTTCCACTCTACCTCCACGCAAATGCGGGTTCACTTCCTCTAATTCAACCTTCCCAATTCTCAATCCATTAGAGTAATTAGTACTTAAAGCATATAACCCGAACAGGTAGTAAGACGTTGTGCTAAATATTAATTTTTTTTTCAATAGGCGTGCAACTAGTATAACATAATGCGTGAACATATTTTAGGCATATACTATAGTTTACTGTATAATTATAGTTTAGTTGGGGTACAGGGAGAACATGAGATAGAGAGATGGGAGGAGCAGATAACAGAAGTTATTCAAGTGAGAGGAGAAGAATGGTGGAAGGAAAGAGGAAGATGGAGGAGTTTTACTAAACTGGCCCGGCCAAAGGTGGGAAACAGTTGATGATGATGATGATGATGATTACCATAGTTTATCGGGTATTAATTTTTATGTATAGCTAATTAGATCAAACTATGCCAGGTATTCTCAATCTTCTACAAATAAAGCTCATACTAGTAAACTACTATGTTTATTGAGATGGGACCTATAACATGTCATGATGGTAAAAAATAGTGGTCCATTTAACATTTCTAACTCATTAATAAAATGATATATCAAAAAGTAGAGACTGAGAGTTATGATATTTATGTGAATAAATATAGTTAGACCTTTCTGTTGTGTTGAAAACCAATTACCACCGATAGTAGTTGCTTGTGTTTGACATGGTCAGAGGAGTATTTAGCCAAGAGATGGTATAACAGTGCTACTTGTGTTATATTTGGGGAGCACAAAAATGTGAAATACGGTTGAGTCAAAGTTGGTAAGTTCCCCTGAGTGATGTGAATAAAAATCTAGTATATGCTTCTAGCATTATGTTCTAGCAAAAGTGGGTGGTTTTTCCTAAATGGTTTTCCACTCTACCTCCACGCAAATGCGGGTTCACTTCCTCTAATTCAACCTTCCCAATTCTCAATCCATTAGAGTAATTAGTACTTAAAGCATATAACCCGAACAGGTAGTAAGACGTTGTGCTAAATATTAATTTTTTTTTCAATAGGCGTGCAACTAGTATAACATAATGCGTGAACATATTTTAGGCATATACTATAGTTTACTGTATAATTATAGTTTAGTTGGGGTACAGGGAGAACATGAGATAGAGAGATGGGAGGAGCAGATAACAGAAGTTATTCAAGTGAGAGGAGAAGAATGGTGGAAGGAAAGAGGAAGATGGAGGAGTTTTACTAAACTGGCCCGGCCAAAGGTGGGAAACAGTTGATGATGATGATGATGATGATTACCATAGTTTATCGGGTATTAATTTTTATGTATAGCTAATTAGATCAAACTATGCCAGGTATTCTCAATCTTCTACAAATAAAGCTCATACTAGTAAACTACTATGTTTATTGAGATGGGACCTATAACATGTCATGATGGTAAAAAATAGTGGTCCATTTAACATTTCTAACTCATTAATAAAATGATATATCAAAAAGTAGAGACTGAGAGTTATGATATTTATGTGAATAAATATAGTTAGACCTTTCTGTTGTGTTGAAAACCAATTACCACCGATAGTAGTTGCTTGTGTTTGACATGGTCAGAGGAGTATTTAGCCAAGAGATGGTATAACAGTGCTACTTGTGTTATATTTGGGGAGCACAAAAATGTGAAATACGGTTGAGTCAAAGTTGGTAAGTTCCCCTGAGTGATGTGAATAAAAATCTAGTATATGCTTCTAGCATTATGTTCTAGCAAAAGCATTTTCTACTAGCAAAAGGTTTTACTTTTAGTTAATGCTAGGATCGAGGTGAATAAGATTTTGCTAATGCTGGAGAAATACTAGCAGTTGCTTGGTGTATGACTCGTAACAGACATGTCCCGACTGATTGTTGTCATCTGTGAGGTATGTCGGGGTGGTTCTATCTCCGTCTGAAACATCACTCCGAGCCAAACAGTGAGGGAGTTGTAGTTAAAATAAGGTGTTTTGTCTGTCAAATATAAACATGTCCTTGTAATCATCCAACAGTGACATTTCACAAACTAATACTAATGATGCTTCGTTAAGTGCATATCTCCAGTTTGTAGAACTATTGAGTAAATTTACAGTACTGTTAAATAAATCTCAGGTTACAAAAATCAAACACGACAAAGAAAAGGCTTTAGTGGCGTTTGTTCAACTGTATTGAGTAGTGGGAGATAAAACTTCTTCTTTTGGATGCCGGGAAAACTCCCGCCTTTATTAAAGTTCGTGGAGCCGTGCACGTTGGAACATTTACTGGTGTGGTTGCTAGTGACGGTAAGCACAGTAAGGAAGTCACAAATTATGTGTCTGCGTCTGAATCTGTAGCAGGAACAGTTAAATGGAAAAAAGGTACAACTTCAACTTTTGGAGACCAAAGAAACAAAAAACATAACTAGCGCTGATTTACAACGATTGGTTTTACTAGAGCAATTACAGTTTGAATGCAGAGGAAAAAGGAAGAATTAATCATTAAGGACTTGAAATGGAAACCACAACAGAACAGCAAATTACTGAAGATCTACATACGTCTGTTATAGTTGATTCTTTTGATGAATCAGTTTCTTCAAAGACGATTTCAATCGTGATTGAGAAACATTATTTTTTACATTTTATTACACATAAAATGATATGCAGGCCTAATATTTTCACTTTACATAAGTTGGTTAATTTTGTAAAACACAAAACATTTTAGTTTAATCACACAAAATACCTCAATTACTGCAATGTATTTATCTTCAAAAAGTAAAAATTATGTTATTTTTTATTTTGTCTCTTCTTGTTTGGCCCAACCGTCTTCTTCCTGCCTCGTGGACATCTGGTTCACCTGGATTCCCATTTTTCTCATTGTCCTCATTGTCTTGATCACCCCAAGGCAAGTCATCAATAAATATTTTGCAATATTGTGTAAAATAACACATGCAATTATCATTGATGGGACTTTATTTAAGGACACTCGAATTTCTTGTTGTAGTATTGAAAATGTTTTTTTCAGCTGCCCGTAATTACTCTATCTTTAGCGTGAAGTTTGTTATATAATTTTTCTTTAGCTGTTTGACAGTCCTGAAAGGGTGTAACTAACAAGATGATACACCTATAACCCACATCATCTAGAATAATTGCATCAACAGGAATTGAATTCATTAATCTGTATATTTCAGAATTTTTCAAAATTCTACTGTCATGAACAGATCCAGGCCACTGTGGAAACAGAGTTCACCAACAAAGTGTAAAAATACCATCATTTTTTGCTTGCTTGTCAAAGCCTTACCTCTCGTCTCGGTTTTATAACCTATGAAATAATCTGCCAGCCATTCGACACTTTCTTCTTGAAATCGATACAACTCCTTGAACCTTTATTCTGCACACACTACTTGTTCACGATACTTCTAGCGTTTGCGGATATGAAAGAAATGCAGCCATACTGATAGACGCGTGAAGCTCTACTAACTCTCAAGTAACTGATTGAGCATGATAGATAATATTAACGCAATTGAAGCAGAGGATAGTGTTTATTCACGCCTCTCTAAACATATGGTGGGAAATCTAGTATTTGCTTGGCTTTATTCACATCACCCATTAGCTTGTTTTAAAGCTGTGACTACCAGTTTTGATTTTAATTTTAATGTTAACATTGTAGCTATGATTTTTGGACAAATTGCAGTTATTTCTTAAACTTACAATTCATAGTGTCAGTACAAATATTGTTGGAAACCTTCCACATTATTTTTATGGTTATATTCAACCTTTTTGGCGTTTTTATTGAACTTTTCCCACCAAAGCTCTAAAACCAAAATAAAGGTGTGAAACATTTTTATGATACAATGCTAATATTGTGGAAGTGACAAACCGATATTTGTAGAGAACTATTAATTTCTGAAAGCCCAGTATTTAAAAAAAAACACTACAAAAATGTTAACAGGTTAGGCACAGATTTAGTAAAAATAAGAAGTAAATTATTACCATCTGTGAGCATTTCCTCTCTACCAGGGTAGTTCCTTGCCGTCAAACTGTATAAAGGCTCCATTTTGTTTCTCGCCGAGTGAGTGCAATGTTTGGACTATGGCTGTGGCACTTTCTTGCACACTCAAGGGAGCGCTGGCCCCACCCATGTCAGTTTTCACCCAACCAGGATGCACGCTCAGCGCCATGATACCGTCCGGCTTGAGGTCAATACTCAAAGAGCGGGTCACGGCATTAAGAGCCGACTGGAAAAACAAGCACTCAAACGTTTAAAGATCTGTGATTAGGTTTAATGTATTGGCATCTATATATAATACATTATACTAAAAAACTGGAGACATTAAACCTATGTATGATAATTGCATCCATGACCCTGAATTTAAGGTGGATGGGGCATGTCATAAATAAATAGTGTCTCAAATTGTTTCTAAATATATAATTATGATAAAATGACGCATTCCAAGAGCCTTCCAACTTTTTTTAAGATTGCACTCTACCTGCGATGGCCCCAGCTGGCCGAAAGAGATAGCTGCTGATTAAGTAGTTTTAGAGTCAATTTATTCTTTAAATGGTCAGCACGTGTCATCAAATACTTACTTTAGTCATTCTTACCATTAAGATTCGGATAGGGCACCCGCACAAGTAGTTACTCAAATGTCCGAGAGGCGCACCTCTGTAGTTATTCCTTTCTCTCTTTAACATATTTGTATCTGTCATTCTGTTCTCGCAAGCATGAGATTTACAATAAAAAAAAAATTGCTTTCAAAAACCGTCAACCTGATTTTGACCCTCTGGCTAGCCCGGCGCTAAATTAGAAAGGTGTAAAATTATTTTATTATTTTGTGTTAGTTTTCTAAAAACATGCAAACTTTCTGTTCAACTCTTTCTTTATTTCCCCCTACATTAAGCCATTAATAACCTGACTGATGGGATGTAATGTATACTTAAAATAAACACATGAGATGATTAAGAATTATATTACATACAAAATAGTGTGTCACAACAATGTTAAACAATAACAACAACAATTTGAATCTTTGGGAGAGGAGCACAAGAGTGATTTATAATAAAGCAAGAGGACTGGGTTCAAATACCAACCAGGTGCATCAATTATAATTATAATAATCATTTAGCCATTAATAATTTTCAATACTATTGCAAAACAAATGCAAGTTAATTTCCTAAAAAAACTCAACCTTTTTATATATATTTTTGAGGTGTGAACCAAGTCTTATTACACATTCAAGCTATTTGTATATTTACACTAATAAGTTACAAGTGGGAAAGGTAGAATTTAAAGGAAATGTACCCATATTTGTGTGAAGAAAGGACATTTATCAAAAACTACCCTTAGTACAACTGGCCAGGATTTGAAGGCAACATCCCTGGCACCTGCAAACCAAATCAAACGAGAATTACATATTAGCCTGTGTGCATACTGATGCGAGGATGATTACATTAAATGATAGGGAGTGCATCCTAATCCCCCTGGGGAAAGGCTGGAAAACCACTCTGGGACTCAGCGACTCCTTACCAAGTGCCACGACACACCATTTCTCAAACCAGCAAGTAGTTATTATTATTTTTATTATTTAGCACCGTGTCTTACTACCAGTTCAGGTTATACGCTTAACTAGGCTAATGTGTTAGGAATTGGGAAGGTAGTATTTAAAGGAAGTGAACCCGCATATGCGTGGAGGGAGAGTAGAAAACCATTTAGGGAAAGCCACCCCGCGTTCACCCAACCGAGATTCTAACTTTGATCTTCCTGTCCTCGGCAGTCTAGCTCAACACAAAACTAGCATGTTAGCTAACTACGCCACTGAGGAGGGTAACTAGTAAGTAGTGAAAGCTATTATGTGATTTTAAAATCATGTTCTATTAGTTTTTATAACAAAAGAATTTATGAAGAAAATAATTGAATAAGAAATCAGATCAAATGTAATACTAACAATAACAATAATATATGCCAAAGATATAATTTTGTCCTGTTAGTGTATAGTTCCCACTTTCAGTCGCTAGAATGTGTTGTTTCCACTTGTGCACTAACTGTTGGCGTAAAGAGACCGCCCACTCGGGCCCGGCACAGTACCAGGTGACTCATCAACAGCACTTTGTGATGGGTGGATATTCTGCACACTAGTACAGCAGTGCTATACTTCAGTTCATCTAACTTTTTGTCATACATATCCACTTAACATGCTTCATAAAATATTTATTTGAGGTAAACTATTTAATGTGCACTTTCTGAACTGACATATCAGCACATAACTTATTAGCTAACTTAAATCTAGAACAGACACAACATCCAGCCCCAAGCCATTAATTCATCACTGTGAAAGAGTAAACACACATTTCACCAATGATAAATTTTTCAGCCATGCCGAGAATCGAACCCGGGACCCTTAGTTTAGTAGACAGACACGCTATCATCTGAGCAAAGGTGTAAGAACTCCTCAAAATAAAAAGTGAATAAGTTTGTCCTAAGAAAAAGAAAAATTGGAAGATAATTTTATCAGTGAGGATAAAATCATGGTCAAGTGTGAAATGGAGGAAGGTGAATGCAAAGAAGATCAAATAGCAAGTAGCCACGTGGCGAGAAGATTGAGGCAAATACAAAACCTAGGCGAAGTCGTCTTTATTTGTAAACCTACTTAGCAATTAGATTTACTTGGTGTGGAAGTGAGCCTGTTCCTATTCCAGAATGTATTGTTTGTGAAGAAAAATTGCGTTACAAAACATAGCTACCTTACTGATAAACCTATCAAATATTTTGAGGCTTCTAAGTGACTTAAGACACTAACTGTGATAATTTTGGATAAAGTCGAGGAAGCGAGCTATCTGGTAGCAGAACAATGAAACGTCACATCAGTGCTGATAAACTCATCCTTACAGCGTACAGGAAAATGTGAGGTCTCTGTTTGAACAACAAGTGAAAAAGATTCCTCTCTCTAACATTACAACAATGTTGTAAATTAATGGTTTACAGGGGTAAAAAAGAAAAGGTACTAAAACATAAAAGCTTTTATTATAAATATATAACAACACTAAACAATTAATTAAACATGGCGACTTGAGAAGAAGAGTTTGTTGTGGATACCAAACTCTTCGTTCTTATCTCCATTGCTTTTATGGCCATCAAACTACATTACAAATTTATGAATCCATAAGGAAGTATTTTTGGAAGATATTTATAACTTTTTTAGACAAACCTTCTGAAGAATAAAGCATATCACACATATTTCAAGAACGCCAAACTTTAGTAACTTTTAATGAATGCTTGTGGTTAAGAGTGAGCTTCCTATAAAATTCAGAATATACGAACATTTGTTAGACAGGAATTATACAGTAGCCCCATGGCTTCTTTGGTGCTGACTGACGGCTTTGAAAAGTTACCAGACCAAATTATGTATACCTACACCAAACCAGATGATCTTCAAAAACATGTGTTTAGCAGCTGTCACTTCTGACAGTCAAAATTTAGGTATAAACCTAAATGTTGACTGTCAGAAGTCAGCACCAAAGAAGCCACGGGGCTACTGTAACAGTTATTTACCTTACTAGCACGATAAGGGTAGAATCCTCCTTCCTTTCTGTTGAGTGTTATTGAGCCCAAGATGGAGCTCATGTTGACCACTGCTGCTCTCGATACACCCAGAGGCAAGGATGAGTTTTGTGAGGCAGCCTTCTTAAGTAATGGCAAGAAAGCCTGCAAACAAAAAACAATGATTAGATGGATCAACATTCAGTAAGTGCTGTATAGAGCATACTTCATACCCATAGTTACATATGCAGAGGAAACTAGGAAAGTGGAGGCCACGGTCAAGAGTTGGGGTACACGAGATAGTTGAGGAAGTGCTGTATAGAGCATACTTCATACCCATAGTTACATATGCAGAGGAAACTAGGAAAGTGGAGGCCACGGTTAAGAGTTGGGGTATACGAGATAGTTGAGGAAGCCATTGAAGGCCTTCTGTATAGTTAGCTAATGAACTCCAGAATGTGTTTTTGGCATTATATGCAATAGCAATCCTGCCCAATAACAATTAAAACAAAGGTCGAATATCATGAAAAATTCAAACTCTGTCACATATTTGTTGATAATTAGCTTTTGAAACCCTTGTAAGCCTGAGTGTATCAACACTTGTTGCCAGAATCGAGTGGATGTTGATTATGCAATTTAAAGTATCTATGATTCTGTTCTACAATACACGAGATAATACACTTGGTATTATCGGCGATTTAAAAGCACAAATATGTTTGGATCTATTCATGACTTCTGTACCATGCTTATGTCTGTTAAGGGCTGAGATATTCTTGGTATTTTGAGAAATAATCTCCAGTGGGCAGACAATCCAGTTAGCAGAATGTAAATTACTCTAAATCATTATCACACATTATTCTCTTGTGATGTGTTCCAAGCCATGACAGGGGGGCTACAAAACATATTTTACAAAATTACCTCACTTTTCCAGGCAACATTTTTCAATTTTCCCTGACGACTTTTTTTCAGTTTTAATGGTGGATGATGACTCGTTTTATTTATTATTGATCACATATTAAAAAAAAGTTTGTATCTACTAAACAAAAACCATTTTATCAGTTATTTAAAAAATTAAGATGTTATTTTATTTAGGTATTATTAACTTTTGTTTTAGTGTTTAGTTGCGAAATTAATGGGATATTTTAGACATATTTTTTAATTCTCAGACTTTTCTTTATTTTTAGTTAAATTCCCTGACACTTCCCTGTTTGTAGCCACCATGCATGAATATAGCGTAGTCGTGTTAAACAAAGTTTTGCATACACGATGGCAACACACAAATTGTCCACGTATGCTACCACAATCAACATACATGCTAACCTCCTTTTGATTCACGATAAAACACATGTTGGCAGTCGTCTTGGTTTAAGAAATGTAAAGCAATAAATTTTTTTATGGAAATTTAGCAATCAAAATTTGAATCCAGGAAATTCTGTGTAATTTTGACCACATGTGTATAAAGCAGTGAAAAAAATTCAAGTACTTTTCAGGGTTTTTTTTCTACAGAGTTAAAAATTCAAGCATAATTCTTGGATTTCCTGATCAATGGCCATCCTAGACTAAAAAGTAACTTAAATAAGATTATGTTATTTGTTCAAATAAAAAGTCCTAACCCATTTTAAAATGTGGTATTATGCAAGTTTTTATGTTATCTTTGTCTTTGAAAATCCAAGTAGCCTATCTGAAAATCTCGCCCGTTTATAATTACAAGCAGTGATTCAAAGTTTCCCGACTGGCTGTGTGGAGCCCCAAACTAGACAACGTACGGAGTTGGGATATTGGGTAGTGCTAGTAATCTTAATTTTTAATCAGTTTGCTAAGTTTCATATTGATACATACAAACATTTACATATTTTTCTCATGGGCTATTTTGTGTCGGTGTTTCGGTGTGACAGACTTGAAGGACCAGTGCATGTGTATAAAGTTTTGCTTCAAGCTCGGCAAGAGCCCCACAACATTTTTAAATAAGCGTTTGGCAATTACTTCATGGACAGAACCTAAACTTTCGATTGGTTCTTGCAGATCAAAGGTGGGAAAACAATGATTGCAATGATTGAGGATTTAAAATATTCTGCTCGGTCCTTAACCAGCAAACTAGATGATAATGTTGAACAATTGTCGTTGACAAATGATCAACAACCTATGCAGTATCTTGTGAAGTGCAAATAAGTTGTTAACATCTCACTTGCTGCCAAGAATATTCGAAACAATAACTTTAGCGGTAGTTCGAGAAATAAATAGGTGGCATACTTTTGTAAATGTGGTGATCAAGTTCCTAATGCCATAGAGTATGTAAGTTCTTTATAACCTCAATCACTCACCTCTAAATAGCTGATGTAACCATTTTAAAATTTTGCAATCTATACACAAATGTTATAAAATATACCTGTTATATATAAATATAAAAATAGCTGTCTTAAAAAAAGTGAGGGCTCATAGCCTATACATTCCTATAATTGGCCCTGAGGGGAAACAACACACAATTAACAATGGGGCTAGGCCTACAAATATTTAGTTGATAGCTATTTTTCGTTCATATGTTTTAACACCAGGGCTATTTGACAATTCAATCCCTAGGTAGGAATGAAACCACTCCCAACCAAACTGAACCACATTTGGACTTTGATCTCTGTATCACTGAAAAATGTAATATCTATTTTAGTTTTTTATTAATTATCTTACCCGGACCCTTATAATAGGTTTGAGTCTTTATCAAACAATATATATGTACTAAAGTAGGACCCGCCTCGGTGGCGTAGTTGGCTAACGCACTTGTTGTGTTGAAGCTCGACTGCTGAAGACGGGGAGATCGAGGCTCGAATCTCGGTCGGGTGAACTGGGGGTGGTTTTTCCTAAATGGCTTTCCACTCTCCCTCCACGCAAATGCGGGTTCACTTCCTCTAATTCAACCTTCCCAAGTCCTAATCCATTAGAGTAATTAGTACTTAATGCGTATAACCCGAACGGGAAGTAAGACGCGGTGCTAAATATTATTATTATTATTATTATTATTATTATTATTATTATTATTATTATTATTATTATTATTATTATTATTATTATTATTATTATTATTATTATTATTATTATTATTATTATTATTATTATTACTAAAGTAGCCTACTTCCTAAAACTAATTTGATTGTTATTTTCTAATTAGGTATTTTTCTGAGCTGAGGGTATTTGGTTTGATTCCTGGCATTCCCGACAAAATTATAACTAGTGAAATTGGGATGTCCTTTCACAGCGATAATTTGACAGCTGGGGGTTTTGTTGTTGTAACTATTAAGGATTTAGGATAGTTTGTCAATCATGTTCTGATATAATTAGTCAGTAAATAAAGTTTAATAAGCCTATGTAAGAAATAATATAACATTCTTTTAATTAGGTTTTCTCTTCATAAAGAGGGATTTCCATTGTCAGGTTTATGAATCTTAGTAACTCGATACCCCCCCCTCCCCCCTCCCAACACTGAGCCACGGATATAAGTGGTGGGCGACACAGGAGTTAGAGAAGGCTAGTATGTTCGCTACTGCTTGCTGTCACAAATGTTATTCATTGCAGATTAGGCAGGAGCAAACACTTTTAACATATTTCCAAAGCTGACAATATACCCTCCCTCTAGCGTAATTGATCACTTAGCAGTAAATGTTGTCAACCCCTTCTGCGCCCTTTAAAGGGTTTGGAACAGAGCCTGATATTAACTTTAAAACAGTAAAGCTCGGTGAGGTGAGAGTTTGCCACTCCCCCTTTCAGGTTTGCGTATAAATAGATAGATGCAAACTTCCATAGCTTACAATTCACTTAATATGAAGGAAAACTCAATATTTTTTCCAGTATTCGAAACAAAATTTAAGCATATTCCAGTATCAAAAATAAGATCAAGTAAATTTCCAGTATTAGTATATGAGTATATAAACTCAGTCTTGAGTATGTGAACCTGGATGTTTTAAACTACTGGGCAGTTGAAAAGTTAAGACATTATCACTCTAAGATCTTGTGTGAATCATGGTTTGATTGCACATTTTAATTATATGTATTTTGATATTGGCTAAATTATTTTTCTATAATATGAACACTTTTTTAAAAGTATAAGAACCTATATACTTAATATTTCATATTTTTTATTATCATTACTATCATCATTATTATGTGAGAGGGATTGTAATCTTTGGGGTTAGAGGCTGCCATATTTGTTGCAAAAAAAAGGGAGGGGGGG
>CABFOW010007208.1:0-25718 GCA_902141385.1 Timema californicum | reverse complement strand
AGTCAGTAATTTTCTTTTGTACCCTCCTTTCTGTCAAATTCTTTCTGTCGTGCTATAGAGATGCTGCACTGTATTCAACACATCGGCAGACGTTTCTCTGAAGTGGTATAATCGCAAAAGAGTTTCAGCGGCTATCAATGACTCCTGTAATGTCAAACAATGTCAGCCCCTTCTACAAGGGTGCAGAATATGTTCAGAGATCCAATATTTCCCCAGAACAAAACATTTTCATAAAAAAAATCCAGAAAACCATAGCACTCAAAATAAAACATTAAATATTGTATAGGAGCTGAAGGGAATAAAGATTATTACCTACTACATAGTTTGTAAAATTCAAATTCAAATATATTTTTAATCACAGTTATTTTTATAGTACCTACCTTATAAAAAAATGTAGTCTCCCCCAGAAATGGTAACCTTCCCATTTCCTTGTGTGCATTACATATTGTTATTAATTGTTCATTTATACCAGTAGGCTTACTGGTACTAACATTTAATTTTACATCTTGAGACTAAGAGGCAATGAAGTGTCATTCCGAGAGGCCTTGGTTTAATTGTTAATTTTCATAGCCTTTTCGTTTTTTTGTAGACTCGCCACTACTGCAAGGTATTTTACTATCAACCACACTAGGGAAAATACTATCGCTATTTATGACTATGAGTTTTCCCTGATCACATTATTTATTTTACAAAACTTGCAATAATCCCTTGATTCTTACTTCTAGATTTTTCTTGAGGATGTTTATTAAATAGATGATATCCGAGTTTATCACGTCTGCCACATCATTCACAAGAAGCACAATTAACGTCTTGTTTGCAATTAAAAGTCGACATAATAAACATTTGTTTCACTAAACCATCTAATTTTTTATAAACATTTATCTATTGTACAATGCACAAACCTTAATAGGTCCACTAAAAACAACAATTTCATGGATACACAATTATTTCAAGCATGTCACAAGTTTAAATAAACTTTGCGTATGCAACTCTTTGTGCTTACACCGGCACTGCCTCACTATGACACATACTGTCGAGTGTTGCATGTCATCGGCCTTAGTTTTTCATACAAATGAAACTACCATATCAGAACCAGAATGTACTAAAAATGTCAACAAAATCGTTGGACTTTTCCCTGCCCCAAATTTCCCCCGAACCTTGTTCACGCGCTTGGACATATGCTGCATCCCTGTCTTCCTCTTGTTCAGTATCTTCTTTAACACCAGCTTATGCGGTGTTTTACTCCCGCGGTAATTTCTGAATCGCTCAACACTTGAAATGTTTCTACGTGGTAATCCACTGACACATAGGAATCAAGATCATTTCCAAATTCATTCATATTGAATTGTTTAATTTACTCCGAGGATGGCAAGTTGTCTTCCCCTTCTTCTTCTTCATCATCAGGTAAATTAGTGTGTGCGAGTTGTGCTTTATTAAAGTACTTTGCTATCATCTGATCTGTTAAATTCTTCTAAGCGTCATCCAGGAATATTATCACATCTAACACAAGTTTTGCCATGTCCATACAAACTTTTTTTTAGGTGCTTGTGGTAGTGACACTTAAGGCTTCTAGCAACATCGTGGTCCGTAGGCTGCAGGACACACTTACAGTTTGCCAACAAGAAAACTAGATTAATGATGGTCAAATTTAACTTTGGATGGGCTGCGCAGTTGTCAACAATGAGTAGAATTTTTATTTTTTTCAATGACAGCTCTCTGTTCCACTTATTAGTTATTCTTCAAAAACACAAGATGTCATCCAAGCTTTTTGGTTTTCCCTATAGCTAGGAGTTTCCTCTTTTCAGTTCCCCTCATATTCGCACAAACAAAAACTGTAACTCTTTGTTTGGAAAACTTCACACCCACACACTTTTCGTTTTTGAGTCTTATCTGGCGTTGATTTATAAAAAAAAAAATCCTGCCATGTCTTCATCTTTATGATTGTCTAAACTCTGGCCTAGTGTTACCTACCCAATCATTTGTGGCGTTTAGATTTACACTTTTTGCCACACTACAAATTTTTTCAAAGGAAATGGAATGTTAGGTTTTTAAACGATCTAGCATCCATTGGAGCACGTAAGTTCAATAGCAAACAATTTCCCAAATTTGGTAGCTTTTCTTTCAAAATTGGTCCACTCACAGTGTAGCGTGTCAATCAGATTGATTGATCACCTACAAGGAAAAAACTAACTATTTATCAATATTCGTGTAATTGGGTGCCTGTCTACTAAATAAAACTATTGTGAAATTGAAATGTTAAGTTTTCTAATTTACATAGTAGTAGTAGTAGGAAGTTGGTACAACAGGAATATCTGAACTTCGACACTATTTGAACCACTTCAAAAGTGCTACATCCACATCATGTTTGCATTTCCTAAAACAAATATTTCTCCCTCCATATTCTTCAAATGCCTTTAAAATTCCAACTTTGTTTTTAAAAATGTGCCTACAGTAGAAATCACCTGTCCACTGTCCAAACTCACGGCATAACATCAGAGGTTTTTTTGGTCCACTTTCACAAACTCTTAAGTCTAATGACACATACTTTCTCTTGAATATACAGAACTTTTCTTTTTGAACTACAACTTGGCATGATTAAAAAATGTAGGCCTACATATAAAACCCACATTGACTACCAAAACTAACAAACTAATGAAACACGCAAAAACAGAGACGAGACTTATTACATGTACATATTGGAATGTTCCAAACAGCATTGAAAACAGAAGTGATGTTCAGTGTGAGAGGTAAATGCGCCTACACAGACTTGTTTGGTTGGTACAGGCGAGTTAAAAACAATAAACTAAAAGGGGAGCCTCTACAGTTGTACAGCTCCATTGCAACATAACAGGCGCTGTTTACAATACTGTAATATCTTTCCTATGAACATATTAAATTTATTAGATTGTAAATTAGGAAAAGAATAGTCGAGAACTGCTTGTTATTACTTGGTCAGTAAGTTTTGGCCTATCGTCTCGCCTGCTGTAAAGAAAGGTAAAACTCAGAATATAAAAAGCAATAATTTTACAGGTTGTTCTTGGTTGTTCTCTATGGGTGCAAAACATCGCCTCTTACCTTAAATGATGAATATAAATTTAGAGTGTTCGAAAACAAGGTGCTTAGGAAGATATTTGGTCCAAAAATGGATTAAGATAGTGGGGAGTGGAGGAAGCTACACAATGATGAGCTGCATACCCTGTACTCATCGCCAGACATTGTTAAGATAATAAAATCTCACAAGTTATGGTGAGCAGGTCATGCAGTATGAATGGGAGTTTCTAGAACCACGTTCAAGGTATTGAATGGCAAACCCAATGGTAAGACCCAGACAGGAGGATAAAATGTTGATAGACCTGAGAGAGATAGGGAATAATGAAATAAATTGGACAGAATTTAGCTCAAAATAGGTATAGGTGGTGTACTTTTGTGCGTGCGGTGATGAACTTTCGAGTTCCTAATGCCATAGAGTAAGTAAGTATGTTTGTTTGAACAGATAACATTAAAATTAAAACTGAAATTTAAAGTAATGTATCTGAGAAGTTTTTGGCGCTACAACCGAGTATTAGTGATGCTAAAATAGAGATTTATATAACATTAATAGATAACCGTTTGACCATTCTGCTGAAAAAATGACGCTAGCTAGGCCCAAGAATAAAGATTTTGGTTAAAATCAGGAAAAATTGCCAGCACGCCTACCTTAGTGATAATGCTGTATGAAATGTTTACTCCAATATCACTAAAATATCATTATTATAGAAAAACTAAACTATTTGTTACATTTTCTGTATAGTTTGTCAAATGTGATATTTTATAGTAAAAGAAAATTATTTTGTTTTAAAACAGTTTCACCCATCTTTATTGTTTTATATGTACCAAGGAGTAACCTATATCAAACAAATATAAAGAAGCTAGAATGAACAATACATTTTTCACCTTGGACTAGCATAATTTAATAATTATCATGGAGTGTTGCAATGACATGCAATGAATTAAGTAATGGTGCAGCAGTAACGCAAATGTTAGATTTTACCAATTGCATGTATACCTCACTAAATTAACATGATTAATGAAAAAGATTTGTAACCTAAAACATGCACCTCATTCTTAGATATATTTTTTTCCTTCCTTGGCAACAAGTGGTCTTGTATTTTGGTAATCGAACAAAGAGACTGTGCTAAAAAAAAGTAGCATTTTCACTCATCCTAGTTTGAGACAAACCATGTTCACCTTGTGTCGTGTACGACAACAAACTTTGTATTCATAATTCCTGGTACATCTTATGGAACAATTTAATTTTATTTTTAATTTAGAAGTTAACTATTTTGTGGTCAATTTTTAGTACCATTATGTAAAGTAACAGCAAGTTAAAATAATAAAAATCTTAGCTAGCCTACAGGCCAAAGTTTCTACAGTCCTGGTATGAATAAACATAAAAAATATATATAAAATACCTAGTCAATGTTTAAATGTCACAGCCTCTTATATAGAATGAGCTATAACCAATGGCGGACTGGCCAGGGTGTCAGCTTGCCCTATGGCAAGTGGGCCCTGTGTGCCCCTAATGAAGTGGGCTCCCTTAAAAGTTAGACAATATGATAAAAAAGTTCATGACTTTTAGTAGCTTGAAAATATAATAGAAGTTGTGTTACACATTCCACCCTGAAGAGTTCTGATAGAATGAAACCTAGGTCAGGGGATCGGGCAGTGACGATCAATCTTCTTTAAGAGACAACCATTACCTATGTTTCCAATGGCAGCAATGTAAAGTGTGAACTGTGTTCTTCTCTTCATTGTAAAAATCAGAGTGTGTTCGACCCTTTTATATGTTTCTATCCACCTTTCCTATACCTTNTCAGAGTGTGTTCGACCCTTTTATATGTTTCTATCCACCTTTCCTATACCTTCTTCCAAATATAATACATGTTTACTGCATGGATTTTAATAAATTCAGTTTCAACAAAGTTGAAGGAACGGACAAGAACATTTAATAACTTTCACAGCAAGGCTTTGAAGTTAGTAAATAAATGTAATGCCAATATTTCACAGTTGAATATGGATGAAATTCAAACATTGGAAATGGACTCTTTGGAAACAGAATTGCCAGCTAAAAGGCAGAGGAAGAAGAAAAAAATGGCGGATGGACTTACAGATGATTAAGGATATTCCATGGGTTCTTAAGCTGATTTTCGAGTAAATTTGTTTAACCTATTAGTGGACCACATTGTACACTGTCCAGTCACTAGATTCCCACTTTGTACACCACAAAAAGTTGCATAAAGATTTATCCTGCTTTGACTCAGCAAAGTTTAAAACTATTGCAGAGAAGGGCCTTGAAAATGAAGCATTGGAGGTATTATTAAGCTGTCTCCTCAAATTAGCAAAGATCAAGTAATATTGGAATTGTTTTCTTTTGTTTTGAACTTTGGTGTATTAAAGCTATTGCTTATTGATGGTGAGAATATGGATTCCAGTTGCAACAGATGTAAAATTTGCAACACTTGCTCATTGTGTGTACTAAAAATTTGGTTATTCAACAGACTTCATGACGAGGCATATAATAATAACCATTATGAACTTTATAAAGTCAGCTGCACACTCTCAGTTACTCAACTCCCAATGTGAGAGAACATTTTCAAAGCTAACGATCTTATAGACAAGGCTAATAAATTAACTGTTTGAAGAGAATTTGGAATCATACTTGTTGGCTTGTTGCTATCCATTGAAAATTGTTTGATGAATTGGATGCAGAAGCGATTATTGACAGATTCACCCAATCATCTACTAAATTCAAATGATTGCTCTTAATTTAGTAGAATGCATGAAATATGCTTTCGAACTACCTCTTAATGTGTAAAATGTTCAGTAAAAGCAAATTATTTTTAAAAAATCATCATTTATTTAAATAAATAAATAAAATCAACTATAACAATTTGTCTTTACATTTAGTACCTACTGTATAATGCAACTACTAAGAAATATACATTTATTTCACAAACATTTTAATTGTAACTTTATTCCAATTATATATTTTTTGACAATTTTAGTTATTTCTTATAAAAAATTAAATGATAACCTTGCAGTTGTGGGTGGGCTCCCTTTGTCTTCTGGCAACCGATATGTTTAGACCCAGTCTGCCACTGGTTAGAACTAAGGGATCTAGATCACAAGTCTTGGTTTGATAGTATTTTTATGAACATATTGAACAGACCGTCTCTATAGCATAATGGTTTGTAAATTTGGCCTAAGTAGCCCACATAAATCAAAAATAATATACAATGAATTCAAAACAAGTGATTTTCATAGCATTTATGAGCACTAATTCAGGATCAATTCCTATAATATTATTCTCCTCATATCTACCCAATTGATTAAGTAGTTGTATTAAATATATTACTTTCAAAAAAATGGCCATGTCTGGATAGTTAGTCCAAGAGCTCTTGGAAGCCAAGTTCACTTAAAACTAACAGCATTGTTAGTTACAGGGCATAAGTTATTTTGATAGTGTCTGACTTCTCTTTTAAAGTGTTGAACAAAGAACACAAAGTATTAATTTTATTTATCTTCTTCTTGAGTCAACAACCAAAAGGTTGGTTTGATGTAATTTCTATCCATTCGGAACTGGACATACACCCAGCCCCTCAGATGATTAGTGTCACCTGCACCATCTGGTAGAAATGCCATGTACTAAGGGAGTTCGGGAAGCGTGGTTGTTTCCCGTTGATTTCCACACTGAATTTTTATGAGTGGGTACTTACGGACCTAACAATTTTGTCTGTAAGATACTTTCACATAACACAATCAACACAGGACTGACGGCATAATTTGCCCTCAGCTGGGTTGAACCCAAGAACATCGGGTCTTGAGACAAGCATTTTACCCCAAAATTACTGAGATCAACTCTTTGTTCATATAGATATGTTAATGGGTTAAATTTATTTTTGTAGCATGAAACATATTTCAATATTACCACTATATAATACACATATGGACCACCTTTATGGTCTAGTGGTCCGAGTTCCTGACTAAAGATTTAAAGGTCCCGGTTCGATCCTCAGCGCATCGCAAATCTGTTTGTGAAGCAATGAGTGTGGAACAAAGTTAAACTCCTTTGTTAGGACAAATTAATGCTACTTGAATAAGTAGCAGCCCTGGTTTAGAAAACTGAGATTACAGTGGCGGTCGTTCTTTTGGGATAACTCGCTTGCAAGCTTACATTATGGAGTACACGTATGACAAAATGGGCAAAACACTATCCAAATTAAATATCGTTGCTATGGAAACGTGAGTTATAGAAGTAGACACTAGGAATATCTAACAACAATATGTTGTATGTAAAGCAGTGCACAGACTATTCATACACGTCAAATATAAAGGAAAATGTTAAAACCAATAGACAATATTGACATCTTGTCAAATTATAACAAATAAAAAAATATGACAAGATAGGCTAGATCCAGTTTTCAAACATTAACATTTTGGTTACCTACCTCTTTCAACAATTGTGTTATAATCCAAGCAGGAGACAAATAGCACACCAAAAACAAAGAAAAGATTCATCCTACCCCCTTTTTTACAAACCCACAGCAGTGATACTTGCAGTTTTAACTTGATGATTAAGAACCGGGGAGGGAGTTTAACAGGTGCGGCATTTGCCTAACGAGCCGTCTTGGTTGCACTCAGGGTTTGTTTCTAGCTGTTGATAAGGTGGTAGGCATCTCATGTGTGTTCCAATCAGAATGCTCAGTCCTTAGGTTCCAATTTTATATATATTATCATTTAAAGCTTGCAGCTTAATGCCTCAGATTCACAGATTTTTGGTGAAATTCCCGGTGATTTCCCAGACACACCAAATTCCCTATTTTTTCCCAGTCTTCCAGGTGCATAGTAGGTCAACCCTCCTTAAAAATTGATTTTCAAATGAGTGCTTCTAAAATTCTGTAATTTCTTCCTAAATTAAGATGGTCAAACAGCCAAAACAAGGGCAGTTGATGACGTTTTACAAACAGTTTTTTGTTGTGTCTATGGGCTCTTAACAAAATAAAAACTTATATTTTGAAATTAAAATTTAGTATGGCTCTTTCACTACATTATAAAAAACATTTATTTATTTTGGTGACCATTTTTAACAAGATACATGTGTGAATATAAAACTTTTTAATTTGTTTCATGTACTATAATATTGGACCAAATACAGTGTGAGATTTTTTTCTTAAAAATGTCCTTCTAAAAACTGTACTCATATTATTTGCACAGTTTAACATGTCCCACTGAGAAAAAAAAAAGTCAGATTCCTACCAAGGACTATTTTGTAGAATACTATAAATGTACTGGCCGGTTGGCAGGTATAAACGTGCACATACACGTCTAGTAATAACCTCAAGGCCAAAAATGAACTGAGAAATCATCTTGAGATATCCCACTCACGTGCATCTAATAATAAATTCATGGTCAAGATGGAGGATTTCCACCCGCAAGTGCAATGGTAATTCAGTGGGTCATCGTTAGTTGCTGGAAGAATCTGTGCTGTGTTTCCGAAATTAAAAGATGTTAGAACTGCCTCTGTATCAAGACAAACAACCAGATGGCCTAATAAAACTGTTAGATTTAAGTTTTTACTGTGGTGTATGCGAGATCCTTTATTTTTCATGTAGAACACCTTCAAAATATTATGGTCCTATTATGTGCAAGATTGTACTATTTTCCAGCCAATACTGTAATAAATAACTATCTTAGAATAGGTTGACAGCCACTTCGGTGGCTGCAAGGTCTAATGTGCTACCTTTGCAGTAGACTGGACTTTCAATAAGCGGGAGATCAAAGCTCAAATCTAAATCAGATGTCATATTCTGAAAATTGAAAAATGACACCTGGACACGGGAATCGAACCCAGGACCTTCGGCTTAGTACGCCAATGCACTTACCACTGAGCTATCCAGGATTCGTCCCGTGCCCATTAACAATAGTTTCGGCTATTTGTTTCATTAAATCAGATGTACCAATAAGTTTTTTTCAAAATAGTTTTCCACTCTCCCTCCACACAAATGCGGGTACACTTCCCAATTCCTAAAATCATTACTGTTAGTATTTAAGTATAATACCTGAACAAGTAGCAAGACGCGCTAAAAAAAAGTTGACATTGGTCACTTTCAGCCAATGTTTGCAATAAAGAAACTTCTGCTAGCTGTCACCACCTCTCCTACTGTAGACAGGGTATCACTACTGCCTTAGACCCAAGATGCTCCACAAATGAATTTTAGTATATTTATTGAACTCCCAATTTTTCCTCCTAATGGTTTAAGTTATCTAGTGCCCCTCTTAAGATATAAACATATGAACTTTTGTAGTTGGAAACAAAATAAATGATAAACTACACTTTTGAAACCAAAGTTTATTCCATTACTTTGTACAAAAAAGTTTGTATGTAGTTTTTAGGCATTCAATATAAAATGGGTTTGCTAAACATAAGAGATCTACTAATGAGAGTGTATTCAAAATACCTCATTTCCAACTTGCTTTTTAATAAAAGATCAAATTTGAATCTTTTAAAACATGAAGGGCATAGGCCTAAGTGTTTAACTTTCCCACATTGCTTTGGTTGTTTCTTCAATTCTGATTATGTTCAAATTGAGTGGGATATTAAAAGTATGTGTTCTGGTTTGTACCATGGTTATGTTTGGATAAACTACTAATAAGCATCATAATCACTAAATAAATTATTAAAATTCAAAATTTGAAAAAATAAATATGTACCTATTTTTGAAACTGGAACTTTGATGAATTCTTGATTATTCTTTAGGATTCAAAGGCCTATACCTAATTTAAAGCTTTGTCACAATTGAAACACACTTTTTACTCCCTGGGTTATGATGTCATGGCTCAAAAACCAAACTATTTAAAAACCACTTATGGTCAAGCTCTTTGGGTGATTTGTAAACTTAGTTGTCAAGTGGGAGTTGATTTAAAGTGTGGTTCCAAACGCCAACATCCTCACTTATGTTTAACAGCTGTAAAAACTATTTTAAACAATTTCCTAGACTGACGACAAAAGAACCTACATATTTTAAATATACTTGAAGACTACATCTTTCTTGTCCGCCACCGTCTGAAGCTCCAACTTGACTGGGCATTGAAGCCAATAGCCGAGCAGTTCTTCACAGTATCCAAGTAGGAAGTACATCTTCCTAGGGCTGATGGCCTGACGGATGATACCCGCTATTCGAATCATGTTGTGCTGCCGTTTGATAATAATCTCTGACACAAATAGGCTGTGCCACGTCCCGGTCATGAACTTGCGAATGAAAATGTCTTCTATGGCCGTGTCTGCTGATCTTAGTCCACCTTCGAGATTTGCTGAAAAACATAAAATACTTGTAGTTAATTTATTATTACTATTACCATAAATGGGACTAACCTGATTTTTTATCAAATCCAAGTCCCAACTTTAACTTTCCAAATTGGTTAGTGATTCCACAGTTGCCATAGAAAATGTAAATTGTAACTAAATAATATCACTATGGATTAAATAGCAGCGCTATTATATTTGTTAATTATGGTTAAAGCTGCCTCTAAATATAATATTCATTAAATTGAAAAATGACACCTGGACATGTGAATCGAACCCAGGACCTTTGGCTTAGCTGAGCTATCCAGGGATCATCCTGAACTTAGGGTCATTCTTCACTCATATTTTAAGGCAGAGTCTGTGATAGAAGTGCGGAAATAGTTAATTGATCAAACAGTGACCTATATAGCTGACAATTTCTGCACGTCCATCACAAACTGCCTTAAAGTATGGGTTAAGAATGACCCTGAGCACAGGATGATTCCTAGATAACTCAGTGGATAGAACATTGCCATGATAAGCCAAAGGCCCAGGGTTCGATTCCTGTGTCCAGGTGTCATTTTTCAATTTAAATAATATATATTTAGATGTGGCTATAACCGTAATTAACAAATATAATAGCTTGGCTATTTAATCCATAGTGATATGTACATTTTTACCATTGGCAGCATAAAGTTCTACAGAGTCGAAGATGGCTGTGTTATCTGATAGCTCATGATCTTAAGTGATCAAGGCCAGTTATCACGTGTAATTTTCAATTAATAAAAAATTTAATGTCAAATAACTCATTTCATTATACTGACAAATCATTATTTAAATCCTTCAATAAAAGTGAAAAGGAATTCTAATTAACAGTGGAAACATACAATACAAGAAATACTGAATTCATTTTTTTAATGTAAAGATTTTGTAAATTCATTTCTTTTAATGTAAAGATTTAGTTAATACATTTTTCTATGAGTGTAAAGATTTATTTAAATTCAACGTTACACTGCAACAGACCACTTAACCTTGTATTGGATTTAATCCCCAATAATTGTTTTCCAGTTTCAATTCATGTAGACGTCTAAACAAGCCAGACAGCCATTAATGAAATTTGTCCTTCACTGTGCTTATCTACCCTTCTTTTTAGTATTATTATATTTTCTAACTTGTGTGATAACTGCACACATATTTCAAAAAACCACAGCTTGCATTTATTTCAAACGACATCATTTCTATCAATGAAATGGTAGTTGATCAGTCTCAGCATGATCTTCATGATTAATGATCCATGGGAACAAATTCCTTTCATTTTCATTTTCATGAAAAGTGAATCATTGGAAATAATTCAATCAAAATGACACATGAGAAATGGCCTTCCCACATATGTAATTGACTATTTCCACACATCCATCACAGAATCTTCCTTAAAATATGAGCGAAGAATGACCCTGACCACGGGACGACTTCTGGATAGTTCAGTAGTTAAAGAATTGGCATACTAAGCCAAAGGTCCCGAGTTCGATTGCTGTGTCCAGGTGTCATTTTTCAATTTAAAGAATTTAAATAATAACAGTTTTAATATATTGTGAATTTTAATTTAGTTCAGTGGTAAATTAATGAACTGGTATCTGGTTGTTAGATATGTTCTGTTACTATGTTGGGCTAGGCATTATAATAGCTCTAAAAACATTGAAGAGTGGCATGCAGTGACTTTTCTTAAATAGGACTAGGTTCGAAGACACCTTACATTATGGGGCTAAAGAGGAATACTCTCCATATAATGTACAATATGTAGCTTAGCAAATATACTTTTACAGGTCATAGGTTAGGCAATTTAGCTCCCTTCAACCGATTCGCAATATTTAGACATGGAGTAAACAAACAAATACATAAATAAAGATATAAATTAAACAAAAACATGAATAAAAATAAACAAATAAATAAGTAAACAAGTAAATACAAAATTAATAGTGGAATCTTGCCTTTATGTGTATATTAGTGCAATTCTTCTCTCACCTTTCTGAATGAATTTGTCGATAACAGCATCATAGAATGATTTTTGACTCAGCAGATAATCAAGTAAGGCTTTTCAATTGATAACAGGGAAAGTGTGGAGAGCCTATTCTCACACTGGGTTGTTACGCACAGTCTTAATACGTTTCAAACAACAGTGTATTTGCTCACTGGTATTATTGATAACAAACAACATAATTAAAATGTTTCTTGGAACACTTCTTCTGCTACTTTTTTTCTACCAGGAACTTCATAATTTCAGTCACAGTCTTGTCTGAAAATTCTGATAGTCTGTAAACTAATTCACTCCGAAAACTGCCAAAATTGAAAAAACTACCGTAGCTTGACTGATGTGACAAAAATAAACTGTTAGGAAATCGAGATTAGAAGCTTTTAATTTATTTTTAATCTAGCAGCTCAATAAACTGCAGCTCATTAAGATCTTGAAACCCCAGCTCCATTTGCCCAACCAAGGTGTCAATAATTTCATTATAAAGAAGCACATAATTATTTCTGGGCTTCAATGAGTCATCTTCTCTATGTCTCTTCTTAGGAGATTCTACATTGTCATGGTGACCTGGCGGTCTAGGGGTAAGGTGTCAGACTTATATGCTGGCGGCTGGGGTTCAATCCTCGGTCCCGGCAAAGATTTATCTGATTACCAAACCCTTCCTTCACCTCTGACAAGACATCTTGTGAATGTGAGGAATGCCAGGCCTCCACCGTGGTTCGGATTCCACGTTAAACTGTAGGTCCTTCATTTCATCTCACAATTGCCCTACCATTACACATTAGCGTAAGTGCGTATAGCCCGAACGGGTAGTAAGACGCGGTGCTAATAATAATAATAATACAATGTCATCATCTTCTAATTTTCTATACGTCTCTTCAAAGTTGTTTCTAGCATCTTTAAGGTGAGAAGTCGTATCTTTTACTTTATCGATGCAGTATTTCACATCAAAAGTTTTGGTTTGAAGACTTTTTTTAAATGTGTCAGTGAGAGAAAAAAATGTTGCTGTAAACCTTCAGTAGAAAGGTGAAATTGATATTTCTCAATGATGACACATACCCTTTAGTAGTCACTAAAGCATCAGTATCCCGAATATCTGGATTTTCAGCAATATTCTCAAAAAACTGTATGAGTTCTGTTTTAATTTCATTCATCGTGTTCACAATTCTGGAATTGTAATTCCACCATGTACTGGCAATTGTTGGAAACCGCTTCTTTATCTCAGATTGATTAAGAGCATTAATTCGTTTCGATTAATGTGAAAATAAATTTGGGATGCCACTCAATGTCTTAAAAATATCTTGCATTCTGTTATATGATTCCCAAATTGATAAAGAATAAGAATGAGTTTATGAGCATAAAAGTGGATGAAGAGTGCACCTTGGCACCTCTTTGTTACAATCGTTTGTACACCATTTAAATGTCCAGAAAATGTAGCGGCTCCACAATACGCATGTGCTACAAGTTTTTGCTTATAATTAAAACGAGAGATGATTAAAAAAACATGCTTACTTAAAACAATTGCAGTGCGATCACTGCTGACACCTGAAAAACCAATACATCTTTCATAAATGTTACCATCTTTCACATATTGAGCGACTGTCGAAAGTTGAGAAACTTTGCAATATCTGCAGTTTCGTCCAACATTGCTAGAAAAAATGCATCATTTATTTCTGACTTAATCTTATCCAAAATTAATCACCAGCACATTCAATGATGTTGTTTTGAATTTTAGAGGTTCCTTTAAACACCCCCCTGCTCTGGAAATGAAAATCCAATTAACTATTGTATTTAGAAAGTAACTGCATTAGTTCAATGTAGTTTCTCCAGTTAAGGGAATCTTCCCGCTCGTGACCTTTGAATGGCAGATTTTGTTTAGCCAAAAAACAGCACACATAAATTAATTGTTTCATTAGTTCCCGGTTTGAACCAACCTCTGCATTATGTTTTAAAACGTTTAGCCTTTTTTTGCTCACTCAGTTGAAAATATATTCTGTTTTTCCTGTAAGTGTTTAATTTAGTTACTGTGTATAGGTGTGAGTGAGTCTTTTCATGGTGCATCTGGGCTTTGATTTGCATTCAGTTAACCATTGTGAAGAAGTATAATATTCTGTTTTGAAATGACGTGTGTATTCTTTCATTTTTCTTTTAGCAGAAATGTCTGGAGTTGGCTCACCTTTAATTATAACTTGCTGCTTTTCTTCAAAAGTGAGGGCTCCAAACTAGACTGTGAATAATCGGTCGAGAACATAGTATAGCGAAAGGTGATTGGCATTGCTATATCCCACTGAACTACCTTCATTAACCCTTCTACTTGTCTCAGGTCCCTTACCCAAGCTTGGTTGTGAGGGAACAGTTTCCAAATCTGAGTCCCCTTCCATATTTCACACTTTCAAACACTGTCAAACTAAATTGACCATCGAACACTTTAACACTTCACAAGATCTTTCTCTTCAATGGGAACAATTACGTAAGCTTAACAACTACAACACTACCACTTATAAGAAGCAAAACAAAATTACATTTACTTGTGACAGAACGCCAAGCGTTTGCAAATATCTTATTATACAGACATACTAGGCTGGCTTCAACTAGTCCTCTCACCGATAAGACCCTAGCGCTTTCGATGCTAGATGGGAGAAGGAAAGGGGGCTGTGCAAATATCATTGAGTATTGTGACAGCGATTCTGATGTGAGTGTATTGTCACTGTAGGTGGGGGAGGGGGAATGAGGGGGGCGCATAAATAGCGAGCATATTGTTGAGTATTGTAACGCAAATTGAGACTCGGATAAATTTTATTTTATGCTTTTATTTCCCATGGAAATTTAACTCAAAATAGATCAACTAAAAATGTCTGGAGACTAGCCTAGTCCCACTAGTCCATTGGCACGCCACTGACATTGAATCTAGAATCTTTTGGGAATCCTTATATCTCGAATATCCCTTGAGATTTGAGGGTTAAAAAGGTAAGAGTCATAATTTTCACAAACTGCTTACAGAGTCTGCATAGATAAATGTGTTTGAATCCCAGCCAAAGGTACTACAATGATGTTTAATGTGAAAGTGTTCTTTCAACCTTCCTCAAAGGGAATGCCTCTATAAAGAATGGCTGGAAGATCTTGGAATGTGAAGCCACCATTGCTGATAATAAACTCTTATAATTATGAAAACATATTGCTGAAAGTACTTAGAATCGTATTTAAAAATCATGTTTATTTTTATAATAAAAATATAGTTTCTAGAACTTCTAGATTATTTCATTTTCTCAAATTATTATTTGAACTAACAAATTCCTTGACAGAGACACTGTAATATGTTCATACATGTATTCCACGAGTTCCAGGACTTTCTGTGCGCTATGAAGTGTGGAGGATTTGCCATCTCATAGGTGAGGGGTTTGTCTCCTTTAGGGGAGATTCTGTACCGCCCAGCCTGCACTTTATGGCAGCATGCTGTCATGTGGACTGGGCGGGTGTTGGAAGAACACAAAAGACCGGGAGGATGCAGTAACACCTGTAAAGATAGGAAACAAGACTCCATCACTAAAGAATATTCCATAGAATGTTTAGTTCACACACTTGCACCAGTGGTCACATGGTCTAAAGCATCAAATGCACAATAAACTGGATTGCCAGTGGCGGGGAGGTCAAAGTTTAAATCTCGGCCGGGTGCACTGGGTGAAAGGTCGTGTCACATGAATTATCACTGTGGTTTTACCATTTCTTCTCTGTGCTAATGTAAGTGTACAACCTTCCTCGATACTAACAATGGACCTAGATGTGTTAAGTAAGTTTGGGTAGATAATGTTTAAGTTTACTCTGCAGTGTTATTAATTATACAAGACACACAAAAATAGTCGGCCATTAAAATATTTTTGTTAGTTAAAATATCACATGACAAACTTGTATGGAAATTACTAGTAGTATCTAAATGTAGACAGACATCCAAAATTATATTGTGATTTAATTTCCATAGACTTGGAAGAATAAGTTAAGTGTGGTGGATTTTTATATACACACATTAAGTTTGCTACAAAAAAAAAACAGGTCAAGGCGTGCACAGCTTTTAGTCATTATTAATTAAATGGTCTTGGAAACTATGCACAGATGACTTTTTGTGTGGTAAATATTAATCATGAGTCTTTAATAAAAAGATATTAATTTTTTTAAAGACACTATAAACGTTCTTGACCCTAAATGTCTTCTCAATGATTAATTAAGTAATCTTAGTATATGGACTTGTTATTTTTATATGTACAAGTAAATACACGTAATAAATTATTTTTTTACTTTCCTTTTTTAAACGACAGCGTAAACGTTCTTCACCAGTAATTTATGATAAAAGAAAATTAATGGGCTCAGGGAATATATATTTAGTGTGTCGAAAAAATTAGATTACTGGTGAATAAAGGCAGGGACCTATACAAAGTTTGGTTAAAATCTACCAAATGATCAAAAGATGTTAACTGAATTTTGCATTTTTAAATATAAACTCTGTTGTAAACATTACCAAAGTTAACTTTTTTATTTAGGTTACACCCACTATACATTATTTCAAATAAAATGTGTTTAACACACATAATAGATTTTCGAAAATTATCCTCAGCTTATTGTGTTCAATTTTATCATCTTGGATTTTAAAACAAAATAAATAACTTACACGAAACCAATTTCTGTTGTAAAATGATGCCATGTTTATATTATTATTATTTACTCTTGTCCACTGATCAGGTTAACACGAACTCTGGTCTATTTATTTATTTACACGCTAATTTGCAAAGATCATATTAACCTGGTGTAAATGCGTGTATATGAGGTTGGCTACTCTGAACCAGTCATCTTTATTCTTTGGTGGATGGACATAATCACAAAAACCAAATTTGCTGATAAAGTTTGTGGTCTGCTTGTTATCGATGGGACAGATTTAATAGTTTCTTTCAATGCTTTTGTGCAAAAACGTGTTTCTGGTGAATAAAAGTATAATTTTTTTGAAGTATTATACCCCACTTGGCAGAAAATATATTTACATTAAATGACATACAATTCAGTTGTAAAGGTAATATCGTAAAATAAGAATAAAATATTTAAAATATGTAGCTATCACCCTAATTGTTTACATTCTGCCAAGTCTATAATATACCTAAATTTCAATAACTAAAATTTTTAAAACATTTGCTTAAAATTTAATTACATTTGTTTGAATGACACCACTTTGTGTAGTAGTTTTACATTCAAACTATCATTTAGGTTATAGACTTGTAGAAAGTATTACAATATTCCAGAGGGGGCCACAACTTGGCTCACGAGACGCACGCAGCTCACGCCCACCCGTTATGCGACTCTTTTCACCTTGCAAAGTAACAAATATAATGTTTTGATTGAAAACTTTTCTTAGAAACAATTTTGTTATTATTAACCTTACAAAACATATTTTTTAGAAAATTTAATAACTAAAAACATTCTAAACATACCTTACTAATTATTTGAACTTTTTTTAAAATCATTTATCGTATTTTGCTACTTTAAATTAATATGAAAATAGACTTGTCATAACAAGAAAAAATAAAAACAGGCCAAATAAAATCAATAACATTTGTTTACCTTAGAACGGAACCAAAATAAAATTCTTTGCTGAAAGTACTGCGATGTTTCATAATGTCACTTAAGATTACTGGCCTTGAACTCTGCCAGTGTTATTTGACATAAGGCACAAACTATCTATCTTTTCACAAAAACTAATTCCCACTCCCAATCTGTCTTAAAGCCTCTAATCTCACCCTCATATTTACGTTTTTTAGACATCATTCAACTTGAAAAAACAAACATTTACAACAAAATGTCGATTGTACTCAGGTGCAACAACAGGCTGACTGGTTAGAAGCAGGCTGGGTTCTTAAAATAAGAGGAGAAATAGTGAACAGCGTATGCGTGTAGCTGTAGTTGTTGGTGCGGCTATTTACAATCTTACCTCAACAATTGTCTATCCGAAAGGCCAAGTAGTTGACCACCCCTGATATATTATAATATATTTAATGTTGAGTCTTAGCTTGTACATAGTCTTTTGCTTTCAGAAGACATATTTTTAATGTTTGATAAGTACTGTATGATAAAATAAAGTAGCTTAAAACTTTATTACTTTTCGATTGTACTCAGGTGCAACAACAGGCTGACTGGTTAGAAGCGGGCTGGGTCCTTAAAATAAGAGGAGAAATAGTGAACAGCGTCTGCGTGTAGCTGTAGTTGTTGGTGCGGCTATTCACAATCTTACCTCAACTATTGTCTATCCGAAAGGCCAAGTAGTTGACCACCCCTGATATATTATAATAAATTTAATGTTGGGTCTTAGCTTGTATCTAGTCTTTTGCTTTCAGAAGACATATTTTTAATGTTTGATAAGTACTGTATGGTAAAATAAGGTAGCTTGAAACTTTATAACATGTGTTTGAATAACTTAGTGTAGTAGTTTTACCCTCAAACCATTATATTTTAGGTTATAGTGCGTGTAGAAAGTGTAACTATAATACAATATATTTAAAGTTGGCTCTCAGCTTGTATATTGCTTACAGAAGCCATATTGTATTTAATGTTCAATATCCATCGTTAACTATAATGAAATAAGGTCGCTAAAACCTAATCTTTTTTTTCGAATGACAAACTTTGGGTATAAATCTTACGATAATTTAGGTTATAAGCGTGTGGTATTAATATATTAGCCTACATCGACTTATTCCAAGAAACAAGACACAAGTGTTGAACTCAGTTATACTTTTCAAGCCTTTTATTAACACATTTATTTCGTTTAACTAATCATACATTGATATATCAAATATATTCATACAAATTAGCAAACAATGCCGAAATACCACATTTACTTGTATGTGTGTAAGAGAAAAAGATATACTCGAAAGTTTTTTCTCTCTTACACAATGTTTGGCAGACAACCTCTCAAAAATTTTAGCCGCGTATATTCATTCAATTATATTAAAGAAATCAATACTTGGAACGAACCGTGATTTAAACTAAAAATATCCTGGCATGTATGAAATTAGAGCGTGATTTCCTCTAAAACATCATGAAAGATCGCATCACATTTATACCAACAAAAAGCAATTTCTTAAACACTTTAACAATTTAGAGTTGGATGGTTGGGTTCACAAATTAAGGAAAATATTTTTACAAATTGTATAGAAAAAATATATTGTAAAAGTTAAATTAAATATTTCTTCGGTAGAAACACAGTCCTTTCCTCACATAAGTAATCACAACAGTCCTTGAATCCTATTTGTTAAGAATTTCCTAGGATTTGATGATAGATTTTTCTTTCAATTTAGAAAATGTATCCTCAAATCCTAACATTCTCTTGACAAACTGCATAAATTACTATGTTTAAAAAATTAAAACCTATGTTTCTACTTGAGCAATATTTGAATTATTTTGGTTTAAAAAATGTGATAGGAAAGCTACAAAAACATTTACATTTATCATAAAAGATATTTGTTTCCTCACTTGTTGCTTATGATCAAGCAAGGCAAGAATCTGTTTCCCTGGACTATTTTGCATTTCCATCTGTCTGTATATTTGCTACATGATAAGTGTCAAATGGGTATCTTATTTTAACGAAATTTGACAAAAATATATTTTTTGAACCCCAGCAGAATTATGTAATTTAGGGGTCGCCAACTTTTTTTGGGCCACTATTGACTTATAAACATATCATAAGTTCCGCGATCTCATCGTTTCTTCATTCTATTTTTATTTATTTTCTGACCGTACATTATACAGTTTGATTCTTAATTTTTTAATCTCTTTCCTCAAACTCATGTGTCCCAAACCTTCTAGAAGAAAATTTATAGAATAAATAAAATGTACGTTTTTATGTTCAACTATTTGATTATATTATAGTATTAGTGATTATGGGTGATCAGGGTTATTTTGGTCACACTCAAATTTTATTTTAAAGTTCTTAATACATTATTTCAAGTGTTTTGATGACTCAAATATCGATTTTCGCGACGTTAAAGTTTCCTACGTGATTGGCCGAAAATTTCCGTGAGATTGACCAGTCGATCGTGATCAACCAGTTTCCAACCCCTTATGTAAGTTCATAGTTTTCCAATCTGGTTATTCGTTTCAATATGAAAGCCCCTAAAAGGTCTCGTATCAAGTAATTGGGGCGTATTTTTTTTAAAATTCTGACATATATTGTAAGACTGATGTGTTAAACCATGTGAACTACAGGTATTTTGCATTAATATAATGTACAATTGAGTCTGGTATTAATTTGTTTTCTGTCTAACTTGATCATCAAGGGAAAATATAAACATAAAATCCAAGTATAAAACCCTGTCTATATATGGGTGTATGCCAGTCCCAATCCCGGATAAAAGATGAAGGGTTTTTGTAGGCTAACAACCCACACGTAAAAAACACTGAATAGTTTAAAACCTCAAACGCAGCCTTGGAATAAGACCGAAAATATGATGACAAACAACGCGCCCAAAAAAGAACTATGATTTGGAACATTGAATGTTAAGGGCACGTATCGACCATCAGTTAGGTTGTCAGTAATCTCGGATGTACAAAGGTACCAAATTAATGTAACATCTTTACAAGAAATCAGATGATTTAAAGAGAGAACCGTGTGTGAAGATAGATTCGTAATATTCTACGGAGGATGCAATGCAAGGCACAAGTTTGGAACAAGTTTTATTGTAAGTGATAGATTGATTGATTGATTGATTGATTGATTGATACAATTGGTGTAAGAATTTAAGGCAAAAAAAACCCCATCAAACATCTCATTGAAACATACATTGAGGAATATCACTTTCATAAGCGTGAACACACTAACCGAAATTAGTGAAGAAAAAAGAGAAAAACTAGTTTTATGATACGATAGAAGAACCCTCGAAAATATTAATAACAGGAACGTGAAACTTGTACTCAGCGACTTTAACACAAAAGTTGGGAGAGAAGCAGTAGTGTTCAGACCAACAACAGAAAAGGAAATTTTACATGACGTCAGTAATGACAATGTATTACAGTTAATAAGTGTCGTGGCATCACAAAACATGACTGTGAGCTCGACAACCTCCACGCATAAATGGATACATAAGAAAACATGAACTACATCAGATATTTGAGTAGTAAAACAGATATACCATGCAATAATTGTGATAGGATTAAAAGTGGGTAAAAGATGTGAGGTCGTACAGAGAAGTTGATGGGGAGAGTGATAATTTATTGGTGTCTGGTACACTTGATGTTAGAATGTATTTAAATCAGCAAATAAAGACAAAATTGGGTATTATACGACATCAGCAGGCTTAAATAAAACTAAAAAAAACAGTAACTCATACACGGTAGAAATATAAAATCGCTTCGAACTATTGAAAGACGACAGAGAAGAGTGGAAAGAAGAAACAATTGGTGGCACGTGAAAAACAATTAAAAACATAATAAACGAGACTCTAGGTTAAGTCCTGGTGGAAAATAATTCTATAAAAAGAGAAAATGGTCCAAAGAAATTTGTGAGGGAGCTGTGAAAAAGATGAAGTCTTCTCGAGAAGAATAGCTAAAAGATATGGAGAACGAAGAAAGGATATAAGCTCATAGAGCAGTGAAAAGAGACACTCAAGGATTCTAATATTGGGAAAAAGAAAATTATGACTGCGTAGAGAGACAAAATATAAGAGTAAAGTCAAAATATCAACAATACAAATATGTTCCAACAAATAAGAATGTTAAGAAATGAGAATTGTTCAACAACTTTCCCCCTACATTCTTTTTAATGGTTTGAAAGTATAGGACGGGGAAAGGGGGGAGTAAATTGTCAACCATCTGGGGAACAGGATCACCAAGCTTCACGTGAGGTCCCTACAGATGACAGCCAGCCAGATCCACGCCTACAACTCCATACATAGCTTCAATGTGGTCACATCCATTGCTTTGATACAATAAAAATAGATCAATCATCTGTGCCTTGGAGGTTTTCTTAGACTATCTAATAATGGGGTTACATTAATTGTCAAAAAATTGGGAAAAAGAAAATTATGACTGCGTAGAGAGACAAAATATAAGAGTAAAGTCAAAATATCAACAATACAAATATGTTCCAACAAATAAGAAGGCTAAGAAATGAGAATTGTTCAACAACTTTCCCCCTACATTCTTTTTAATAGTTTGAAAGTATAGGACGGGGAAGGGGGGAATAAATTGGCAACCATCTGGGGAACAGGATCACCAAGCTTCACGTGAGGTCCCTACAGATGACCGCCAGATCCAGGCCCACAACTCCATACATAGCTTCAATGTGGTCACATCCATTGCTTTGAGACAATAAAAATAGATCAAACATCTGTGCCTTTGAGGTTTTCTTAGACTATCTAATAATGGGGTTACATTCATTGTAAAAAAAAATGTAATTTCAAAAGTTAAATAAAGACTGAATTAATAGTTATTATTGAATCTATAATACGGATACAAAATATTAGGATGAATTAAAGTATAGGATCAGTGAAAGCAAACATATCTTTTTACATTTACAAACAGAAGAGGGAGTTTATTGGAGGTAAGCCCCTCCCTCTTCCCTCTGGAACGTTGAAATCAAATTCTTAGATTCAGAGAGTTATTCCACGCCACAGTTTGAACACCTCAGTCACAAACTCCACGGAATAAAGTATTCCATTATCCTCGTGACTTTTCTTCTAAGTTTGAGCTCTGAAAATCTAACTGTAGTAAACTTTTCCAAAATGTCCGGCTTATGAAGATATCAATGTATCACACTGGCACAGCTAAAGGGAAGGGGGGGTTCAGGGTTGAACGCTCCCCCCACCCCCAGACCTCCCTACCCACCTACCTATTTCTAGTCCCTATAGCTAATTAGTTCAAAAGTGATGTTGTGAGTTAAGAGTTAGTCCAAGTTGCTTATTTGAATTTTCAGATCTTAGCTCATAAAATAATTTTATAAATCAAATTTACAAAATACAATTTATTGAAACTTGCATGTTTGTATATTCTAGCAGTATGCATGAATTATTAAAAAAACTTAATAGTCATAATATTTACAGAATTATTACCATTTCTATAAATTTTAAATTATTTTGTATATTATTGTATTTCTTTTGATGCATTTGCATTTTGCAGTCCTTAAATTTTCGAATTTTTCCTGCAGGAAAAACCAATGGACCCCGTTTGGTTAGTCAGTGAAACTAAACCCCACCCACAAACGAATCCTGGCTGCGCCAGTGATGTATCAATACACCCTATCTCTTTTACGCTCATTATAATGTTATATATATATATGCATATCTTTATTAATCAAATAAATATAAAGTAATATGCAATCATGACCTTTTAAATAAAAACTATTTCACATCTGCCACAAAGGGTTTCCCTTTAATTTTCCTCCAGGATGGGTACTGTGACTCTGTGAGGGTTACATTTTTAGTGAGAATGGGCTTCATTTGAACTGCCATTTGGTCCACACTGGTCTAGGCTTATTAGAACTCCGCTCAATATAACTCATTAAAATTAAAAGCTAAAACTAGATTTCAGTAGGAACAACGTAATATTACAAAACACTAAACCTATTATTTATTTTATAATAATTATAATGGTTAATTTACCAAATGTCCTATTATATTATATGAGTTAGAAACTTTGTCATCTTAATTCCTAACATAGGTCCTACCGAGCCTTCTATCCTATATCTCAAACATTTAAGGATTGCATTTGGTTGGTTTGGGTAAATCCCGGCTGGGCTGTGTGTATTTTAAATAGTACTAAATGTATTGATAGTCAAGTTATCATAGGATAGCCAATCACGACAATATTAAGTAGCCTAAAAACTGAATGTTTAGCTATTAGATTTAAAGTGGTATTTACATTGGAGTGTTCTCTGGGTGTGCTAGTCCTGCACCGCATACCCATAATTATATGGACTAGTTTCTTAATTCTATGCTAACTGTGCAAACTGTGTAAATAGTAATTTTTGATTTGTGAATTAATATACGTATAATGTATATATTATTAATTTTTAAACTAATATTTGTTCATATGCCAAGAATATTGTGTTTTAAGTCATTATTCTTCCAAAAGGGTCTACCTACTCAGCCAAAGCAGCTCAGGACCTGCTGCTTGAAAACAGCAGGCAAAATTAGAGAAGTTATAATGATATTGACCAATGTCTATGGTGTTGAAACACTCCCCATTTCCCCTCGCCTACAAACATTAGCCAATGAACTAGGGTGTTTACAACTCAGGGCCTGCTGAATACTTATCGCAAGTAAAACAATATGCCATTTTGAACAAATATTCAAGAATCAATATTACAATGATTTTATTTGCTATGCTAGTATAGCTCAAATAAATAAAATTAATGCTAATAATATTTGTAAAATCATTGTATAAATAACAAGCTTTAAATTATGTACTAATTAAATACCTATTTGATTATATTTATGCATCTAGGCACATGTATCATCATGTATTTGGAAAGCATATTTACCACCATTTTAAATTATACACTGGTGAAGTAGGGGAGTGGGGAATGAGGGGCTAATTTAACTGTAGTAGTTAGACAGTGTTTTTGTTTTTAGTGTGAAGTATTACGGAGTTTTAAATTTGTTCTTTTAGTTGTTGCCTACTATTTTATAATTCTTTGTAGCATACATTATCTAATTATTAGTCATTGTGATTTAATTTAATTGTATATCAAAGAATCCCAAAATCTAGGAGAGTAATTTCATAAATTCGAAATTATTTATCAGGAAAAGGTAAAATTAAATTTATTTTCAGATGTAAATGTCTTAGCATTAAACCTATAACGTAGCGATAGAGTAATAGACTTAGTAGGGGAAAATCTTCCCTCTGTTAGTGTTATCACAATTTACGGATCTAAATAGCTTATGGGGCATAATTAGAATTTAATAAATTGTTTTAGGTTCATAATTAGGCTCTATTATTGCAAAGTGAGTTGGACAATCTACCTTATTCCTCCCACCAGTTCTGATGGACAATTGATCCATGTAGCACTACATTTTTTTCTTTTTATGTATTTTCTTTTTTACTTTTCGTATTGCTACCTATGAGTTCGTCACCTTAGTTCAGTCGGTAGTTTGCTTTCCCAATGAACTAAGGGTTCCGGGTTTGATTACCAGCATGGCCAAAAATAATATCATTGGTAAATTTTGGATTTCCCTCCTAACGGTGTTGAATTAACGGCTGGAGGGCTGAGTGCTGTGTTTGTTCTATATTTAAGTTAGTTTATAAGTCGTGTGCTAATATAATCCCTCGGCCGAGAGAGTGCACGCTAAATACCTCAAATAAATGAAAATGCTACCTGTGTTTACTTTTAATTACACTCAA
>CABFOW010007207.1:7741-25723 GCA_902141385.1 Timema californicum | reverse complement strand
CACCCCTCAGCCAACATACTCCCCCACCCCCTAGTCAATTAGGGGCCCATTGTTCGCTAATTAAGGTTTTCTTTGTGTCTCAGAAGATGTACATTCTTACTACTGCAAGGCCATGGTTAAAGTTTTCTGTTAAATAAAAGACCCGAAAAAAAATGAATCAAATAGAATAGCTGGAAGTGGAATAATAATCTAACACTACACTCTTCTACACTTTATCACATTCAAGAATATGGTACATGGTTTGCACAACATATGCCGAGTAAGAAAAAAAAAATTCCTTCCGCCATCAAGCCAGAGCCTGCACTGCGAAAGTAACAGTGTTTTCTATACCTGGAAGTACCACCTTCCCCCACCTCCTACTATGTGCGCATGCGCACAGCAGTCAAACACCACGTCACTGGCACTGTGAAGCGCACAGTTCCATTCAATGATTTTTTGCATCTTTTTCATAAACTGGGCGATGGCTACTGAAGTACTAACATTAAGCTTAAGTAATATATATTGTACTACGAAAATCAATAAATAATTAAAGAAAAAATGACTCATTATATTAAATGTTATCGATAATATCAAGTGGAAGTAGGGGGTGATGAAGTTCCACAGTACCTATACACGAGCCGCCATTGTTGGGTAGTAATAAGGAAGGAAGCATTTGAGAAGTTATCTACCAGCGTTTTTATGTAATGAGATGGAGAAACAATTTAAGCAAAGTTACCCCCAGTAGACCCGACCAGGATTTGAATCCCAAGCGGTCCGTTATCAGCAGGCCAATTTAACACTGGAGTGACGTCTTAGACCACTTACCCACCGAGTTGGGTATTGTTATTTAATACGGTGTTTACAGTTCTCAATCATCTATAGGACTTACACAATTTTCCAGAAATAAATGTTTTTGGGAATAATTTTTAATCCTATTGGTAGATTATAACTTTAGTAATATCTCCTTGGTGTCAGCCTCCAATCAGACCATGCCAATCGAGAATCGAGAGGCTGCAGTATGTTGGCGAAGATAGTGTCAACATTTTCGGGCTGAGGGTGCCATGTGGTCAGCACAACGAGCCCTCCAGCCTTCTATTTTATCTCAGTTTTCTAGACTGAGGCGCTACTTATTCATTTAAGTAGCTCCTCATTTGTCCTCACGAGGTTGAGTTTGTTTCCGTTTCAGACCCACTGCTTCGCAGACATAATTGGAAGCAACTGGGATAAAACCCGGGACTTCGGGATCTGAAACCAGTAAATCTGACCTCTATACCAGAGAGGTGGTTGGGTATCAACAACTTACTTACTTTGTGGCATTGGGAACACAAAAGTTCATTAACTTGAATGATTTTAGATTTATTTTTCTAATCATCGGCTCCATGTCGTGCTTAGATTGCTAAAGCGCTATGATTGAGCACTGGGTTCGTAAATTAATCAGCTCTAGTAATTTTTCTAATTTGATTCCCTGTAAGGTTGAAATTACTTATTACTAGCGTGATACGAACTCGGCCAAGGCACAAGAGATTTTTAACATACTAAAAGGGCGTTACAGAGTGTTAGTAACATTCACCTTCAGCTAAGAGATTTAAAAAAAGTACTTGAAATATCAGAATAATCGCTATATTGTTATATAGAAATATTTATTTGTATCTTAATTTTGATATTATTTCTACAGTAAATAAAATAGTATCGAAACTCATCCGTTATACTTAAATTAGTAGATACAGATAGCCTGAACGCCAGTAATATGCATACCATTAAACAAAACTTACCCTTTACGACAAGCAGTTAAATAATCTATTTCATCTTTGAGTTTCTTTGTGCGCCCTTTATTCCATCGACCCATGCTTCAAAAACTTGTCATTCACAAGGATATAAAATAATATTGTGTAAATATCTTTCCACCTCAAAATTTATACAATCCATTGGATCTTGTTAGAAAGCAAAAAAGTCACATTTTGTTAATTATATAAAAAGTAATCACCGTGGTTACTTATTGTTCGAGATTCGATACATTTCTCCTGAAACTAGCGCACAAACTGAGAGAATGCAACAGATTCAAATTAAAAGTAATAATATTTAACAAGCTAATAAAATAAATTTAACATGTTCACACTTTGACTACCAAAAACCTCATTCATTAATTTTTTGAAAAATAACTAATTCCAAAGTCCAATGAGAGTCAAATCCTAGACCGTAAAATAAATATAGTATATAAAAATATACTGAGAACGTCTCCAAATTATATTTAGACCCAATTTTAATTAAAATAACTATGTTTGATATAAGAAGGAATGTTTAATTTATTTATTTATTATAATAGTGGATTAAAAATTCAGTGTGCAGTAGTTTTCATATACTCTGAATATTAACACTTATTATTACAACGTTTAATTGTAAAGAATGAGAAAACCCGTGAAAGAATGTAGGATACGAGTGAAGAATTTTACATGTTTTACTGCCTCAGGTAAATAAGGGCTAATGTAATAAAACTTTGTCTATGGAGAAGCATGTGTTTTTTTCTTTGAAAATTATGTATCACTAGACTAATTCTCTCATTAAAGTAAGTAGGGACCAACTATCTTTATTCACACAGCAGTTAAGACTTTGTGAGTATTTTAGTTACCTAATATATTAAGATGTTTATTATATTTAACTATGCAAATCTTCATAATTGGACATTGGCCCTTATTATCCAAATGCACGTGGTATTAATGTTTCTTTGACTCAAGAAGGTCACAGAGCTTTGCTTCACCCTCCACTGACGCCTGGATTCCGATACAGCAGGTTAGCCAACGCTTGCAAAAGATACTAGCTTGTTAATGGGTAATTATCACACTAACGGCACCTTTTATCAACTACGATAACTATTTGTGGAAGGAAAAGTTGTATTTAAAACTATGTATTTAGGCCTACAAGTCTGGCCGAAGGTTCAAGATTTTACTAGCACACTCAAACATCTAATAACAAAAAAATGAGAACGATTAATTTTGAGTAAATGAATCAGTACTTTCTTTTGTATAGACGATGGAAAGCCAACAAGTAAACAAAGGAAACAAGTAGCTTGACATCTAAACAAAGAAAACCAGTAGCTTGACATGTAAAAAAAAGGAAACAAGTAGTTGACATGTAAACAAAGAAAACCAGTAGCTTGACATGTAAAAAAGGAAACAAGTAGTTGACATGTAAACAACAAAGGAAACAAGTAGCTTGACATCTAAACAAAGAAAACGAGCAACTTGACATGTAAACAAAGGAAACAAGTAGTTGACATGTAAACAAAGTAAAAAAGTAGCTCGACATGTAAACAACAAAGGAAACAAGTAGCTTGACATCTAAACGAAGAAACCAGTAGCTTGGCATGTAAACAAAGTAAACAAGTTGCTTGACATGTAAACAAAGGAAACAAGTAGCTCGACATGTAAACAAAGGAAACCAGTAGCTCGACATGTAAACAACAAAGGAAACAAGTAACTTGACATCTAAACAAAGAAAACGAGTAACTTGACATGTAAACAAAGTAAACAAGTAGCTCGACATGTAAACAAAGGAAACCAGTAGCTCGACATGTAAACAACAAAGGAAACAAGTAACTTGACATCTAAACAAAGAAAACGAGTAACTTGGCATGTAAACAAAGTAAACAAGTAGCTTGACATGTATTGTGAACACCTTTTGCTATTTAAAAGTAATTTTCAAATATCACAATTGCTCAATAACATTATTTTTAGCCCCGAGTCTTACTAATCTTTCAGGTTGAACAAATATGTACTAATTACGCTAATTTGTTGGGGATTAGGAAAGGTTTAATTTAGAGAAAGTATACCAGCATTTGTGGGGAGGGGAGTATAAAACATTTAGGACGAACCACCCTTGGTACAACTAACACGGATTTGAACCCCAACATCTCCGTCAGTCCAGTCTATGCCTCAGACCAGTTGTCGGCAACCTATGGCCCGTGGGCCGGGTCTGACCCACCAAAGACTTAGCAAAGAAACAATCATGTTTGATTCAATAGACTATTACTATGTGAGAAATGTAGTTTTGAAACTTTTTGTTAGATATTTTTTCAAGCTGGCCCAACAAATTTTTTTAAGCCCGTGTGGCCCAATATATGTAAAACCCTCCCTTAGACCATGTGACCACCGGTGAGGGAATAAGGTTATATCAATAACTCTTGCTAGAAATCACAACGATTTAGTTTTAGTATTCAAATACCAATTTGTTGAAATATTCCTTAAAGTCATATTTCGAATCTAAAAAGTAAAACAAAGCATCAACATAATTATTACATCATTGGTTACTGTGTCCAACGTTAGCTGAAAATAGAGTACCCATAGCCATGAAATGGTGTGATTAATAAAGATTGTAGCTCGATTAATTAAATATAACCATTTATTAGATTTTTATTTGTTAAATTAGTGCCAAATTAAATACTTTTTGTTTCAATGTACTAAATAAATTGTCTAAAATGTATTTTTTTTAGATTGAACCCAGAGTCAAACAAAATTTCAAAAATTAACAAAACCCTATTTTGATTAGCTCTCTTAAATATATTATTTTCTTGGATATCAATGTTTAGTTCATTTATTTGGTTTTTTTTGGGACATTTGACATGGTGTAAAGGGGCCAAAAATTAATTACACATTTCTCAAGTAGTTAGGTTTTTCGGTAGGAACGTTAACATCCACCATTGACCAATATCAAAATGTACATTAGAATATTAAAGAACGTATCAAGCTAAAATCTAAAGATATAAATTAAAATATAATTCATTAGAAGTCTTTAGACGGTAAGCCAATTCGTTTATCAAATAATATTTTCTAAATGACTAGGATCACATCTTCTGAATACAAGGGGTAATATTAAGATCACCAATGTTTGTAAACATTTTGCATATGTATTCTAAAATTAATCTGAAACATCTTCCCTAAATGTTAACAAAATTATTTTTTGGCATTAGTTTAGTTAAAAACAAGCAAAAAGTATTTTTATTCATACTGTATGGTACCAAAATTGACACAAAACTAGTATACATGTTTCACTATATAATTTAAAGAATATATAAAACTTGAGGGTTGAATTGATTCATTCTTAAAGAAATAAATGTTAACAATACTATAGAAAGAAAAGAAGAAGACTTGTATCCTATCAATGTTAAACCCTTACCTTGTGGATTAGAACGAGGGACCTTTCTGACGATATCCGCACTACCGGTGATAACATTGGTGCACAAAACACGTCATCTAACTCACAATATTGAAAACTTTTTATGACTACAGGTCTCAGCCGCTATCTCTGCGCTGAGATTGATTGATATTTACAATATTAATGGTGACTTTTGTTTAAGTCAACTAATGTTACGAGATCTTTGTGTCCTGACAACACATTGGCTACTAAACAGTCACCAGTCGAGCAAGCCATCTATTTCTGAACCGAGAGAGAATACTTTTGACAAAGGGAGCCCATGGCTGACACATCAGCTCAATCGGTAGTGCAGCTTACTAATGAACTAAGGATTTAAGGTTCGAGTCCTGGCATGGGTGTCTCCCATTTCACAGTGTTGAATTGAGGGTTGGGGAATCAAGTTCTGTGTAGTTTATAAAATTAAGTTATTCTGTAAGTTGTTCAATGGTATAATAAATAGATTAAGAATGGGCACGCAAATTATTATTGTGGAGCATAGGACGACAGGATGATGAAGGTGAATATTACCAGAACTGGCTGTCTGCCCTAGGTAAACCAACACTGATAGTATATAGATAACAGCTTCACAAAATCTCTTACCTAGACACGTTCTTCAAGGTTTGTGGCAGATAGCCAACTCTGCCGGGATTTAGAATAGCACTGCTTGGCGCTTAAACCTCAGACTACTAATAAACAACAAGCTACACTTGAAAAAAACATTAGGTTAAAAGAGTCACCACAGCATTACAAATGTACGCTAGAATTGGGGAAAATAATAAATGTTTACTTATTTGGACCAAAGTCAGAATATGTATAGGGTCTACTTATAATACGATTAATATATTTGGTCGGTGGCCCAAATCGACTTGATCAAATGTATCCACATTTAAAAATCTATTACCTTATATTTAATTCACACCTAAAACGTTATCAGGATATATTTGATAATTATTCATAGCACCGTTTCATAAGACAAAATTACTAGCGACCCCAGGTAATGGCTAAGGAGGTTTTTTTTTATAATCTAGTGTCAGATTTTGATCAGTTTTGGATCAAAAGAGAGACAAATAATGAATATATTTATTGCTAAAATGCAAACGTGCAGTTATTATTATGATTTAAAAAATACAATAATTGACCAACTTTATATAGCCAGATAGCCCATGCAACGCATTTTACTTCTTAATAGACCCGATCGAGATTCGATCCCCAATCTCCCGGTCATTAGCAGGTAAGTTCAAAACAATAGTGACACCTTAGACAGTTCGTTTAATCAGGCCGGACGACATTTCCACCATGAAATAAGCAAATATAAAATGAAAGGTACTGTAGTATTTATTGTAACTACAATAGTTCTATAAAAAGTGAATATGTGGAAATAGTTTATATTTTAGCAACTAGGCATCTCTGAACGTGGCCTGTTTTCTAAATTGCAGTTTAACTGAGAATGAAAACAATACATTTGCCGGATATAAAGGTTTCACTCTCAATTGTTTATTTGGAAACACATTGCGACTCCCACTTTTACTGTTGTTCTGTCATTGTAAGGCTTACTTGGTATGTCTTTTGTTTTGTGTCTCTATTCTATTACACATGGTCTAAATAGTGATTAGTATTATGATGATATACAATCATATACTAACTTATTTTGAATTAAGTGATTATGAGAACAGTAAAGACGAAGTGAAAACGAAGAAAAGGAAAAGAAATGTGAAAAAGTGGATTCAAAACGTTAGAAAACACAAAAGCAATACAGGTAAACAAGATATTTCTAAGTATGGCAAGGTTGTACATGCGTGATAGACAAATGATTGTTCTTGTAAGCAACAATGCACAAGTACATTTACTAATCCTGAAAAAGAAATCATGCTTAAAACTGTCGATGAATCATCAAATAAAAACGTGCAAGATGTATTTCTGTTAGGGCAAATCAAAGTTTTCTCTATTCATAGAAGACGCCCAGAACTCAACATGAAAATAATGAACGAGAAAAATTAGTTGATTATCCCAAGTAATAAAAAAGCCAATCCTTCCAGTTCTTCTCAAGCATTACCAGATAAAAGGAATGCTACATTTAAATATTACATGACAAAAGGAAGTAAAGAGATTCGAATCTGCAAGAAATCTTTTTGTGGGCTGCATGGTATAAAGAAGGCTTGTGTTGAGAGGTTATCAGCTCATAAATTCCTATGTAAAACACCTCCGTTAGATAAGAAAGTAAAATCTTAAGGTTCAAGAGTAAATAACAAGTTTACGTTTCTTATAGATCAGGTCAAGAATCATATTATGGCCTTTCATAAAAGACAGTCACATTATTCCAAAAAAGTATCTGAAACAAAATACTTGTCACCAGAAATAAGTGTTAACAAAATGCACTCCTTGTACCTTTAAAAATATGAACCTGATGTATACAAAAAATTAATCAAGGGGAAAAGTGTAAACCTGATATCGGTTATGAATTTTACAGTAATCTTTTTAAGATACATTTTAACCTTTCATTTGGAAAACCCTGCTCTGGTTCTTGTGCTGTCTGTGATGCACTGGTGGTAAAAATAGACAATGAACACGATGAAGGGAAAAAAATATGTCTCTGGTGGTTGAAAAAACTTACATTTGTGCAAAGTTCAAAGGTTTTATGATGAACTGAAAGAAAAGAGTAAGCTTGCTAATTAAGACCTATCTGTAGATGTAATTTGTTTTGATTATGAACAAACCTTGCCTCTTCCTGTACCACCAGTGGGGGATGTATTTTACAGTAGACAGATCTGGGTATTCAATCAATGCTTTTTTATGGCCAAGACTGATACATCAAAAATTTACATGTACGATGAAACTACAGCTAAGAAAGGTGCTAATGATACTACACCGTTCTTCAGTAATTTTATTGAGCACTTTGTAAGTAAAAAAGTTAAATGTTTGTATCTGTGCATTGATAAATGCACTGGACACAACAAGAATATGTTAATTGAACAGTTTCTGTCAAATATTTACGCCTAGGCTGATTTGATGACATATTTCATAATTTTCCAGAACGTGGCCATTCATTTCTGCCATGCGACAGAAACTTTGCCCAAATACTGCCAAGAAGCTAAAACGTCAAAAAAGTTTGTGTATATTCCAGAAGAATAGTATTCCCTCATGCAGCGAGCATCTAAAAGTTTACGGTTATTAGTGTAGAGCAAAACATGGTGAAAAACTTCAAGGGTTACTTGAGACTTTTTTGTTGCTCAAATTAAAAATAAACATTGCTTATTTAATGTAACCAAGTACAAAGTCTTTCGTTGCAAAGGATGTGTTTCTAAGGGACATAATTATTTATATATTCAAGATGAATGTTTTATTATTATCATTATTATTATTATTATTATTATTATTATTATTATTATTATTATTATTATTATTATTACTAGCACCGCGTCTTNCTAGTATATAAATTATTATTATTATTAGCACCGCGTCTTACTACCCGTTCGGGTTATACGCACTTACGCTAATGTGTAATGGTAGGGTGATTGTGAGATGAAATGAAGGACCTACAGTTTAACGTGGAATCCGAACCACGGTGGAGGCCTGGCATTCCTCACATTCACAAGATGTCTTGTCAGAGGTGAAGGAAGGGTTTGGTAATCAGATAAATCTGTGCCGGGACCGAGGATTGAACCCCGGACCTCCAGCACAGAAGTCTGACACCTTACCCCTAGACCGCCAGGTCACCCAGAGAGGAATGTTTAGTTGCCTTGAAAGAGAAGACTCGCATAGAAGACATCGATATCGACAGTGCTCCTTAGCTATACTCAAGATCTTTACCTGTGAGTCCAAAAACGTTGGATGATGTCAAGAAGTTTTTGGAGAAGTATGTCCCAAAAATTTATCAACAATGGTACATGGAATTGCAAAGAGGGGTGGAAGCAGTGACATCATCACATAGTGATTATGAAAATTAAGACCATTGAGAATTAAATACAGACATGTCTACTTATTAAAGATACTACAAAAAGATAAAATAGAGTTGTTTTCCTAAATTTTCTCTAAGTTCTAAGTTCCTTTTTGTATCTATTTCAATAACCCATTATGATTTTTTGATTTACTGATGCTGTTTTATCTATAAGGTCTATTAGTCTCTCCCGTAAAATTTTGTTTTCATTTTCAGATCTTCAAGTGTTGAATTGACTCACGTTTGTCAATGTTTGCCGTGACCTCAAGAATACTTCTCACGGCTCCCGGAGGGAACGCGACCCATGGTTTAAGAACCTATGGTCTAGGACTCTAAGGCATCATTCTCGCAATATATAACCCTGCCGTTACAGGGAGATCTGTGTTCGAATCTCAGCTAGATGCATTAAGGGTGGATTTTAATAAAAGGTTTTCCACTTTCCTTCCATGCAGATACACTTCCTCTATATTCAGTCTTCATCATCCCTGACAAATTGGCGTATACTCCATTCACTGTAGGAATTACTCTTTGAAAGGTCTTTTTCCCTACCAATATACTACTATATAATAGATTTCTGGTAGGGAAAAAGGCCTTTCAGAAAACAATTCCTACACTGAACAAAATTTAGCTAGTACTTATGCGTGTAAGCTGAAAGGGCAGTAAGACGTGGGGCTACAAATCATGTCTTGCTTACCCAAGTCACAGCATTGTAGTAAAGGCCCGTTGACACGTTATTAGTTGACTAATGTAAGTACACTAATTTGGGTGACCTGGCGGTCTAGGGGTAAGGTGTCAGACTTCTGTGCTGGCGGCCGGGGTTCAATCCTCGGTCCCGGCATAAATTTATCTGATTACCAAACCCTTCCTTCACCTCTGACAAGACATCTTGTGAATGTGGGGAATGCCAGGCCTCCACCATGGTTCGGATTCCACGTTAAACTGTAGCTCCTCCATTTCATCTCACAATCACCCTACCATTACACATTAGCGTAAGTGCGTATAACCCGAACGGGTAGTAAGACGCGGTAATAATAATAATAATAATAATAATAATAATAATAGTAATAATACACTAATTTGGCTGCGCGCGCACAGCTTGTACCGTGTAAACAGACAAGCAACCTACTAACAAGCAAGTCTACTTGCAACTGAAAAAGTTGGTCACCTTCCAACTTTAATAATGCAAGTAGACAATTCAAAATGGCGGCAACTAAAGAATTGGTTGTGCGGGGGACACATATTTGTGGAATGTTTTGGAAAGAATGAGTTTTTTTGCAGTTTTAAGCACAGCATTTATAAAGATAAGAATGCGAGGAATATTGGACTAGAGGATATGGTAAAGTTATATCAGGTGTACATATTCTATAGAAGTTTCCAAAATAAAATTTTAGGCCTACGTAAATATTGCAAATGTGCCTTGTGAGATATATTATTTAATATCTGTAAACAAATGTTATCAATAATTTTATCAAACCATTATTTCCTACCAATCAACGTGGCCTGTGCAGTTTTTTTAATATACAATCACAATATATAATACAACATTGTAGTACCGTGATTAGTTCCGGCAACATAATATTCGTGTTATCGGCAAGTAAGGTATGAATGGCCGGCGGCTTTCACTTGAAATCCTCGACACGTTTTCCAATCTCCGTATTTGACACTTTAACCAATCTTTATAAGTTTTAATTAATAATGTTCAGCCCACACACTTCAAACACTTTGTAGTAATGCTTTGGGAACTTTAGCAGATAAATAACATAATATTATTATCGCATAGATAACCAGATAGTTTATATTTAAACCACCTACAAATGAATGAATTATTATTTTTAGAGAATATTTTAAGTCTAGCCATTTAACAAAATATTTTGTTATTATATACCAAAATTTAAAACAGGGATTAAAAACCCTACTTTAGGCTTATTTAAAAAAATGCCCAACTGAGGGTTGTATTGGGATTTATTGACTTTTTGAGTTTAATTCAATTTATCATGTGTGCTAAGTGAGTTAACAAATCAAGAAAAATGGTATAATAATTATTTGGGATCAACTGAAATTCATTTTAAACTATTAAGGAATTAAGAAATATGAGACATAGTAATCACTAGCGTTGTTTATATAAAACAATATTTTAAACAGGTCATCTAATTATGATACATTGCGTTTACTGAAAAATTGTAATTTATTTGGCCATCCATTCTTATTCTATATTCACCCTTTCTAGATCCTAACACATAAGCGTAATTAATATATACGTATAAATAACCCGAGCGAGAAATGATACTCCGTGATAAAAAAAAAATGGCTCCAATAGAGAGATCAGTTAGCACAACTTCATTTTCAACCATGTTTTTAGAAGCGATACTAATACAAGTGAAAACTGCGTGTCAACACAACTATCATGTTAGTAACCTAATACCACTAAACTTGCATTAGTCCACTAACATCGTGTCAACGGGCCTTAAAGATCGTCGGTAATTCACACTTTGTAGAGTTTTTATAAATCTACAGCTCAGTTTAGCGATCGCAACCACTTTATTTCATGACATCGGGAACAATTTCTTACATTCACTGGCACACCTTACAGATTGGGGCTTATTTATTGAAAGTTTGTAATTATTGATTTTAATAATTAGGAATGCCAGGCCTCCACCGTGGTTCGGATTCCACGTTAAACTGTAGGTCCTCCATTTCATCTCACAATCACCCTACCATTACACATTAGCGTAAGTGCGTATAACCCGAACGGGTAGTAAGACGCGGTGATAATAATAATAATAATAATAATAATTTTAATAATTATAGAATAAATTTTTCTTTAATGAAAATTACTATTGGATTGATAGAACTCAAGACATGTCTATCTAAAATACTGTATTTTATGATTTTTGACATCCCCTTGAGAATTATTTTGAAATTTGAAATTTTTGTCTCGGTGTGTAGGTTTCCATTTAAAAAATATATAAAAAGTAAAATTGGTTGAGTAGAACTCTGGGAATCAATGCAGAAGGAATCATCCATGTTTTATATCCATAAATAAAATACAAGTTCTCTGTATCAACGCGACAAACTTCTTTTCTTTATGATAAGCATCCACTTTTATCTTCCAGAAGCTGATTTTTTCTTGACACATTCGTGAGCTATTTTCTCTTAGAGTAAATAAGTAACAAATTTGTCGTATAATTGAATGGAGTGAGAATTACAGATTTTTCTGGTTCTAGCTTTTATTTTAGTTAAAAAGTGTATTTGAAGTGATGAAGTAACTTTTTTTTTTTTCAAAAATTGTACACTAAGGCTTAATAATAACTTTCTCTGTGGCGATAAGGGTAGCTTTGAGGGAATGTACCCTCATTAGAATGGAGTGAAAGTTGTAAAATCACAACTACATGTAATGAGATATTGCGCAGACCCCAAGGCGAACGACGTGGCTGTTGTTTGTTAGCCTTGCAGGGAATTGACCTGGGACCCCAGGAAACGTCCTTGTAAGGATAACGAGCCAGGCCAAATCGGTATGTTGTTTAGTGTGCACTCAGCAATTTAATTATTTTATCTGAAATAAGGATTCCCTGAAGATCCTGCCCCATCCCAATAAGATGATTAGGGATCGAATTCTTGAGATGCCTCGACTCTATAATGTGGGGCTGTGATTGCTCTTCCCCAGGTTCAAACTACGCTCATCTAAGGTATTACAAACTACAGGGAGGGAGGGTTTTGTGTGACATATCCCTGACAGCTGACTTTTTTTTTAACAAAGAATAATCAAATGTTTCTTCCTTCCGCCACTGCTGAGTTCTAGTTCATTTCCTCAGTCACTCAGTCGCGTGTAACAGGGAGACAAGCCACCGCTTGTACAAATCCTTGTAAAAAACCAGTAAAGGTTAGAAGATGGAAATTATCTTTAGTTATCGATACAACGTCATCAAAAAACCTAGTGGTAAGGTTGGAAAATGACACCTTGGCACGAGTACAGGTCCTGGGCTCGATTCCCATGTCCAGGTTTCATTTTTCAAATTGATCAGTATGTTGTTTATTCAGGTGAGAAAGTGAGTTCCTTTGAGCCAATATTTTTATGGCATAAGAATGTTAGTAAGAATAAATAAATTAAAGTACACGTTTGATACATTATTAGATTTTTTACGTTATTGGAAACTATAATTTGTTAAATGTAAAGTTAGTAGTATTAAAAACAAATTTACTTAGCTCTTCAATAATATTTAATTCTAAAATGTATGATGTTTTTGTCTTAGCCTATTGAATTGAAAATGTTCATACACTTAATTGAAATACGTTTTATAATACCCTGAAATAAATCAAAAAGAAGAAAATTATTGAAATAAAAATGTAGGCAATTTTTACTATATTAATGATGGATAACGACAGTGTCAAATTGCGAATGTCACTACGGTTGACAAATTGATAATAAAACAAATTCACTCTTGTGTATTTGTATTGCCTCAGAGAACAATGGAAGATACCACGCGTGTAAAACACGATGAATGAATTCACTAAAAGACACTATTACTCTGAGATATTATAAGTGCGCGTTTTGGTTGGTTGTGTAATTACGTTAGAGACTAATGGCAAATTGTGCCAATACCATTTACACCAAGCTTCTCTAACAAGCTGTTAATCTAGAATACAATTCAATAGAAGAGCCTTCTTGTGTAGAAAAATATTGACACACTTAGTGTGTGGATATAATCATGAATCGAATAACTTTTTGTATTTTTTGTGCATGCGTTTTAAAACAATGATTATTTGATATACCATTTCCAGTGGCCGAATGGTCAAGGTCAGGGGTCTCCAAACGTTTTGCTAGGCGGGCCACATTTTACACATGTTTGCGGGCCAAAGTAACGTTCACCCGTTCTTCAAGTAGCCTTATTTTTTCCCTGAATGCCTTGACATGCGCAAAAAGATCATAAATCAAATTTGTTTCAACATGCAAATTTGGATTCAAGTCATATTGCCAGTCACGTATATAAAAATTCCACTTTCCAAGGCCAGTCACTGTTTGATAAAAGTGATTGACGTTGATTCTTTCTTGAGAAATGAATCAATTAATATGTAGTAAATTATATTTATAATAATTAGTCAATATAACTACTTTTTTAAAAATTAGGTAATATCTTTGAAAACTTTCCTTTGCTAGCCCTCTGCCGGGAGACTACGTCACAGTCAAACCGTTCTGTTGTCGGTATAAGGAATGGCTCCTACGACTGGAAATGAGGGTTTGCTATTCCGACAGCAATCTGGCTCTGTGTCATGGGAGAAGCTGGACAGAAACTGGACATGCCAAATAAACAGTGTGGTTAAAAAATAACGAAAATAAACAATTAATTTGTTTTTTTGATAAAATCTTGGAACGGGCCGGATCTAATATTGGGTCGGGCTGGATGTGGCCCGCGGGCTGTAATTTGAAGACCCCTGGTCTAGGGCAGCGTTTCCCCAACGCCTAACCTAATGGGTAGGCTAGACAGTGATATATCACACACACAAAAACCCTCCTACTACCCCCTGCCGAGATTCAAACCTTGACCTTCTCAATACAAAAATAACTGTTAATATTTTTGCTAATTGCGAATGAACAATTTAGTATTTCGCCCCAATTGTCAAATACCCGCATTGGTGAGCATGTGGGTTAGCTGTTAGGCTCATCTATAGAAGGAGATGTTAAGAAATATATTCCCAGTTTAGTGTACGCCAGGTTTTCCCCTTCTTGGTCTCTCCATTTTCTTCGCGAAAATGGGGGTACATTTCCTCTAGTTTTTATTACAGAAAGTAAAAAAGTAGCAAAAATCAAAATTAATCTTATAATGGCAACTGTCCTCTCCAAATTACTACCTGTTATTATTTGTCAACGTATTTTCGCCAACGAGAAGAGATTAGAAAGGTGTTAGTTAAAAAAATTGTAGCTTCATTTGCTAGGAGGAATAGTGGGAAACCATTTGGGGGGGAAAAACCCTCAGTAAACCCGATTTGAATATGAATTTCAATCTACCCACCCCCTGCAAACCAGACAATAAGAGACCGACAGTTTTTTTCAAGTACCAACTGGTATGGGTACCAATGACATTAACTACTTCTTAAAAACATTATATCACTACCGACCATTTTAGGAGAAAATTCATACCTGAATAATTTTTAAAATCGAATGTTTCTACAGTCCAATAGCCAAATGGTTTTGATAAAAGTAGCATGAATGTGTTAGTGATCCTGTAAGCCAATAACAGACCCTCACAATACAGTGGAACTATAGCTAGACACTAAGCTGTTTGGTGGAACCAAGGATTAACTATCCTAACACACAGTTATTATTATTATTATTATTATTATTATTATTATTATTATTAGCAGCACCGTGTCTTACTACCCGTTCGGGTTATACGAACTTACGCTAATGTGTAATGGTAGGGTGATTGTGAGATTAAATGGAGAACCTACAGTTTAACGTGGAATCCGAACCACGGTGGAGGCCTGGTATTCCCCACATTCACATGATGTCTTGTCAGAGGTGAAAGAAGGGTTTGGTAATCAGATAAATCTGTGCCGGGACCGAGGATTGAACCCCGGCCGCCAGCACAGAAGTCTGACCCCTTACCCCTAGACCGCCAGGTCACCGATTAACATACAGTTAAATTCACCGAGTGGTGGTGGATTGTTTGATAAGTCAAATGAGCCAGAGCACATTGATTGTTGAGAAGGAAGGTAGTAATGTAGTTTATCAGCTTGTATACTACTTTCTGATCACGCGAGGAAGCATTCAGGCGAGATTGGATTATTTGGGACCACAGGGCGTTAAAAAACACAAATAAATTTAACTCAACCGTCACTGGAAGTTATATTTTGAAATAAGTATCTAAGTAGACCCATTTATATTTTTCTTTGAATTAAATATCTCAATTGAGTATATTGTCACCAATATTATAGACTATGCCAAAAATAAGATTATAGTTTATTTAAAAGAGAATAGCCATATTGGTTCATTGATTGGCAAACATATTGTTGATGCATGTAATTACTTGAAATGTACTGTGACAATATTAATCTCTTATAACTATCTAATACCAGATATAGATATAATGCAAGCAGCTCATTTATATATTTCAGTTATCTGAAACAAAATAATATGTAACAAATATTTACATCAAGCATACATGGCATAATTTTGGTTGTAGTGTTAGTAATGTTATAGTTGTGACTTAAATTAAGATCTATTGTTTTTAATGTATCTAAGCTTGATGATACTTAAATTAATTCTAATATTTATTTTATACTCAGAAAATTGTTTACAGAGTAGTGGGGATAAAAATTATGATTTGGTTGAGTTCAAAGGCGTAATGACTTCTCTAAATAAGTACTTCCGTCCCAATTGCATATACTTAATTCAAAGTAGTGATGAGTCTAATAGAGGTAAGACTTAATATAGTTATATTCTATTACATTTCAAAGAGTTAAATGTTAACAGTATTAAGTTAAAAGTTTCTTTAGAAGAATTAACTACATATACAAGCGAGTAAATTGCATACCATTTTTTAACGTGATATTGTGAAAAGACGTGTCGTTGTTCTACAGACTTTCTTGTTCGGACACGTCATTATCGGCTTAATATTCTATTATAATCGTTCTCAAGGAATGGGGGTCACTTGTGGGTTGGCGTTAGATTATATTGTCTTGTTTTAGGGTGCAAGGTATCCTAGATAAATATCTAATTTACTTAGAAGTGCTTATTAAACAAGTTTCTATATTATCACCTTATTAATGTGAAGATGAATGATCATAACATAATCGTTAAAACAATTATTTTTTAAGAAAAATCGTGTTTTAAACAATCAGTCATTAATAAAACTATGCTTGGTTTGATGTCTAGAACCAACATTTTAAAATAACACCCCAAGATAGTTAACATTTAATGTTAATCTTTAACCAAATCCATCTAACTGTTTCGATTGTATGGAAAGAGAAACATGGGGACAGACAAAACAGGAAGACCCACTTTTTTTAGGGGGAGCGGGGGGGGGGGTACGGGCTACATAATAATCTCAGGGCAAACATTTTCCCCATTTCAACACTTTGTTTCCCTGTGAGAAAGTAAAAGAAGATGGACCTAATTTGAGTGTATTTTATTTTCAGACAATGAAAGCAGTCTAGAGTCGTTACAGAAGGAGCTGTCTAGTGAACAAATAAGCTCAGCAATTATCGACTCATTAATAATGGGAAACTTCTCAAAGCTTAACACCGAATGTTCGACCTCTATGTTTATACTCACATGTATTGGCGCTAAAACTCAGGCGCTGTTAAGAAGGGTTAGTATGTTTCACAACTAGAGATTTAAAGTTTCGATAGTGCATTCATTATTTATTCAAGGAAAAATAAGATATCCACCTGTTCTTTCAGAAAATATAGGTATACATACATATATACCTAATCACGCCATTAATTCCCTTACGGGGTAGGCAAGAAACTGTGCATATAGCTGTTATGTCGTTGTACAGTAGCCCCATTGCTTCTTTGGTGCTGACTGACAGCTCTCAGTCAACATTTAGATATATACCTAGATTTCGACTGTCAGAAGTGATAGCTGCTAAGCACATGTTTTTGCAGATTATTTGGATCGGCGTAGGGATGCATAATTTGGTCTGGTAACTTTTCAAAGCCTTCAGCTGTTAGCTGTGAGCTGTGAGCTGTCAGTCAGCCCCAAAGAAGTCATGTGACTATTGTACCACCTTACCTGCTAGTGGTAGTGACACGGACAGCGCTATACTGGCCAGTCTCTATAGTAGAGATACTGGTTTGTAGGAACATAACTCAGGGTAAGACTGAACAATAGTTGTACTTGTGCTATACTGGCCAGTCTCTATAGTAGGGATACTGGTTTG